>CAJNOJ010000262.1:0-141588 GCA_905250025.1 Adineta ricciae
GTGAGCGAAAGTGTGTGTCGTGAGACAAGTGAGAGTGATGTGGGTGCAGTTGCATATGATTATGAGCTGAAGTGTGATGGAAGTAGATTCTGTCGAATTCGAACACTGTCCGATCGACATGCTACGCCAGAAGGGTGGACGTATGAAGATGGAAATGCGTTGACAGTGACGAATACGAATGGAAGGGCACTCGTGAACTGCTATCTGAGAACTGACTGAGACGAAGTTGACTTTTTATTAATGAAATATTTTTCTGTAGAAATATTAGAAAAAGAACGAAGTTCCATAAAAGGAAACATCATCTATGAGTTAGAGCAAGATGTTTTTCTACAGCGGCCCATCGCTTTGCAATTATTTCAGCGATTTGCTGATTGGTTCTCCTTGTCGCATCAAGAGGAAAATCGCGTGGAGAAAGATTCAAATATTCCTCACTGTAAGGGCCAAGTTTTATTAGTAGAAGTTGCTTTACGTTTTGATATTTGGCGTTCGTAATGAACCTGTCGACAATGGCTCGCCATTCGCCTGTGCAATGTGTGGATTCATGGTATGTGTCTGACAAGAAAACGACAACTAATTGTGCTCTTGTGTATATTGCGCAAACATAGTTGTGACCATTAATTTGGCAAATTTCATGTTGATAGTCTTGATCGATAAAAACGGAATCTGGAGAATTCAACTGATTCATATGATTTTGTAAAAGTCGTGTAATCTTCAGTACACGTTTTCGATTTTTTCCTGAATATGAGATAGCTATCTTCATTGGGTTCTCAGTTATAAATGGAGGGGTATCACTGGCAGACAATGGGGACATCGACAGATCTAAATTAGAAATTACTGATATTACATGAATCTATGCATAAGACTGTATTACCTGTGGTTGGACCCACCGCATCTGAAGTATGGGCAAGCCGATCATCGTTGCTCCTAATTGAAACCCCATATACCGTCTCTGCGAATTAAAAAGATATAGCTGATAAAATAATCTTGGATCGTATTTTGTTTTCTTACCGTCGACAATCCAGTTATTAATTTGTTCTTCGTCTCTTTCGGATAATAGTGGGGTATGGTTGTTTGGGTCGGTTGAAACAATATTCTGTACAGGTTCATGCTGCGGTTCTGAATTTAAATGCATATGAGTTTGCTCGTTGACTTGACGTGATTGATAAAAATTCAACTAACCTCTCACAGCGACAGAAATTCGTTCAGAATAATCGTGTTCTGCCGCATGCGCCCGTAGCTGTTGTGACGAAGTACCGATTGCATTTTCCCCTTCTTCGCGAATATGAGTAATTAACTTCGCACCCAGAACGAGTACAATGGCACAGACAAATATAGTAAAATTGGACAGGAACCAAATAGAAATGAGTAAAATAAGAACTAAGACTGCAGGAAAACTTCCCCGAGTTTCACGGATACGTCGGTTCTGTGTTCCGACTGACACGAAATTTGAATTCATGATAGAATATGTGAGCGGCTATTCAACGAATGCCTTTTTTTTTATAAACGATAAAGGATGACGACATTTTATCACGTTATTAGGGAAAAAACTTTTGATTTATCGAATGACGTAGACCTTTATGATACATTCCTTCGATGAAAAAAAGAATAGAATAGAAAAGAACAGAACAAAGTACAACAAAAATTGCATGACACTTTTCGCTAACGGCAATGCCATTCAAGACTCTTCCAGCATTTTACCTTGTATCAATATTTATAGATTATAAAGAACGTGAAACCATATAGCAAGACAAGAATATTTGCACACTACTAAAAAAATCACAATTGATGTTTATCAACAGTAAAATCATCAGAGACCATCAGTTTTTCTATAAACTTTTTCATACAGGGTAAAATATGAACATTTAAATTACTGAAAATAGAAAGAAAACTAGAATAAAGATTGTAAAAAGAAAATCGCTCCGTTTCGAATCGAATGAAGACGAATGCATAGAATTGCTCTCAAAACAGTCGAAAAGTGACATATGAAGGTCTTGCACCGTTGCAAGAGTTGCTTTTGACATATCATTTGGTGCAATAATATCTCCATTGGAAAGAACGATCACGCCTAAATTGTTCTTCTCATTAATCAACATTAAATTAACTATGCCTGGCAAGGAACCGCCGTGTCCGAAATATCGACGGCCATCACTCATCGTTTCCCAATACCAGCTGAGTCCAAATCGTTGCGTCGATTGCTGATCAGAGGGCGATATGAGACCACAACCAACCACTGTTCGAATTTCCGCAATCGACCTAGGATGAAGGACATTAGATCCATTTCTGAGAAACATTTGAAGGAACGTCGATAGAGTGCGGCCTGATACACGCAAGAGACCTGATGGATATGCGCTGAAACTGAAATGTGGAATAGAAAGCCAAGTTGGAAAATAGTCCTATATAATCAAAAGAGTAAACGTTAACGTCTCGAGTGATGATGGTATACTTACTTCCATCGGAGAAATGTTTAATTGGGGCATTATGCTATTCCATTGATCAATATGAGTTTTATTAGATGCGTAGGCGTAATGCTTGACAATATCTTCCATATTATCAAAATCGGATAGTCGCACACCGGTTTTAGTGATATCAATTCCCAACGGTTTGAGAATCTTTTCTTCGACATAGTCGATATAAGACATATTTGCTACACGTTCAACAACCAATGCAGCTAACGCTGCACCGATGTTTGAATACGATGTTTCAGCACCCGGTGGTTTTGGTAACCAATTGGATGTATTAGGATTGGCATACTTGAAACACATATCAGCTAATGATTCACTGAAGCCTTCATCACCTAGTTTATATTGAGGATATTGCTCGGGAAGGCTGAGGTAGGTAGCTGCCGAGTGTGAGAGTAATCTTCGTAGAGTGATAGCGTACGTTGGATAGTCCGGATGAAAAATCAGTCTTTGAGGTTCTTTCAAATATTTGTTAACATCTGCATCGAGATCAATGAGATTTTGTTGAACAAGATGCATAGCCGCAGTAGCAATGAACGTTTTGGAGATTGAACCAAGAGAAAAGATTGATTTATCAATATCCATAGGTTGTTTTGATACCAGCGATTGATAGCCGAAAGCTTGTTCGTAGAGTGTATGAGTAGCATTCACTACGATGATCACAGCACCAGGAATATGTACTTTCTCGAGCGATTCATTGATTATTTGCTTATTCGGACAGTTCGAAACGCCACTAACTATAATATTGAAGCAAATAACAAAACGAATTACTAATAGAACGATCATCCTCCAAATATGTTTTAGAAACAGTATGAAATCGTATCGTAAATTATATAGAACAAGAAAATACGATTTCAGCTGTTTGATTGTCGTATGACAATTAATTCGATAAGAACGAAAGCCGGTTGATAACATACGAATGACAAATACATAGTTGCAAGTAATCCTTGACATATAGAGAGATATGGTTTTTCTTTATTCTATGTGTCATTTTAACAAAGAAAAGGCATGTTTGAATATAGAAAGTCCTACAGTAAACAGCAATATCGAGAACAAATGAAACGTAGAGGAGGTTTTTCTTCTGCTTGCATATCGACCTCAGTCAATGGTTTATAATCGCCAACCATCCAAATATGAATCCAACATTGCTGATCAGGATTGATTTTCAATGTGAAATTCTCGTTGATCTTCAATCGAGATGAACGGTCAATGACCCACTGACGTAATGAATCAGCCAGACTTGGCTCCATATTGATGACATGAAATGAACCGTACGATAAACATTTCATTTGATCGATTAAGCGAATCATTTGCTGACAAGCATCAATTGTAATTGTTAGACGTTCAACGTATGGGAAAAGATAACCTAACTCAATTTGGTCGTTTCCTGGTGAAGTATTGAACTGTGGAAGGTTTAATACATAGATTTGTTGAAGGTGATCAGTGTTCGTCATTTTTGTCCATGATAAATTACAATCGATATTGAGATGATAAAGATTGGTCATCGATCGTTTGATTAAATCGAATAGCTTTTTTAATGACCATGCAGCTGTTTTGATACATAAATATTCAACACGAGAAACATCGAAGGTGGTTGTATCAAGGTTTGAAATGTATAATGTAAGTTTCTTGACACAACGATACCGAGAAAGTAATTTACAATCTGGACCAAGTTCGATTTCGTTGATTCGATCATATAGAATTGTTTGTTTCTCATTCGGTAATGTCGACGGATGGAAAGCATCACGATCATTATGAGGATATTTGATTATTTGAGAAGCAAAGTAAGGTATTGTATAAAGAATAAGATTTATAGAATCAAACGCTGCATACCATGGACGATTGGCATCTAACCAAAGTTTTGAACGAAAATGAACGAGAATATCATTTGCGTCATATTTATGCTGATCAATATTGAGTATTTTGAACTTGAAATTAAATATCAAGAGTAATGGTAAATGCTCGATAATAAACTTTTCCCATTGCTGACCGTCGAGTAGATTGGAGTTTCCTCCTGAAGTGACGTTTAATTCGAGTTGTTGCAATCGAGGCATCCGTGCAAGAAATCGTTCGAATAGAAGACGGGATATTGTTCGAGCAGAAAAAAGAACATAACCAAATAAAGAATAATACTTTTCAATAATCATCCACTTACTGAACGTATGCATGGATAGGCTAAGATGAGTTAACGTAAGCGGCATATCTTGACGTTGTTCTGCAAAATAATCGATTCCTGTACAATCTGATATTGATAGTGAAATTGTTAGTGATGATAATTTAGATGCTTGAGAAAGAATCTGACGTAGTTGATGATATGAACAGCAAGGTAACGAAAGAGATCGAAGATTTGATAATATCAAAGAAGAAAGTAAAGATTCGCGATAATAATCAGCTTCGGAATATTTTGTTACAATCAGCCGTTTGAGTTGGATTGTTGGTTCGATAAATTCAAGGTAAGAAAGTGTATCAATTTCCAAAGCAATTATGCGTTTCAATTGGTTCAAATTGGCGAAGAGTGCATGATGATTTTCTTGGATGTCAGAAAGTGTCAAAGCACGGAGACAAGTGAATTGTTCGATGGGAAAAAGTGAAAAATAGATAACAGTATGATCCGATAAAATGAGTGAAATAATTTGCTTTGGTTGAATATGTTTACAAACATTGTCAAAATGTTGTTTTAAGATCGAACGAAAATTTACATGATAATTTCGATGATTAGTAATAATACTGTCGATCTTATGACTAATTTTATGGAAGGAATAGAGAATTTCATGCGCCCAGAGATAAGCAAAAATATCATGGAGAATTTCGACAGGTAACAAATCCAAAACAAATAATTTTTCACTGTGCATAGCTCGAGACATAGAATTCTCTATAGCTAGCTGAACCACGTGCTGACAATGTGAAACAGAATCTGTGTATGTTTTTTTTTTCTTTTTCTATTCCTGTCGCTACGAAAGGAAACAACGGACTATGACGTGCAACTTAGTTAGAGAAAGAAAAGAAGAACGGTAAGATTAGATTTGTGCTTCATTTCTTTTTATAAATCGTGATGATATTCAAACTATGCCTTCGCTGTAACACCATACTTTGATAATAATAGTAAATGATGTCCTTTTCGACTTTGACTCCGCTTGTGTAAGATGTAGAGGGAGGGAGCGAGAGTATGATAACTCGAAGAGATAAGACGAACACAACAACTCCAAGTCATTACTTTTTGTTTTGTCTTCTGTATCAGTCGACATAAATTATGGGGAGAACAGTCGTTCGAAGTACTCATGTTGTTCGCAGTAGTTCAAGTTCTTCGGGTGATCGCACATGGATAGTTGCAGTTATTTTCGCATGCATTGCATTACTTTTTGTAATTCTGGCTGTTGCTTTACCTGGTTGGAATGGACGTCATTTGTTGAAAAATTGTACTTCGACTTGTTTGAGCACTACAGTGTTGTCGTTCATCGCGATGTTTCTGATTTTCTTGGGAATCATTGCAACTATACTTTTCGCGTTACGATTAATCACAAGTTTCTCTAGTGCAATCAATACATCCGCAGTGATTCTTCTTACACTTGCGGGAATATTCATTGTTGCTGCTTATGTTAGTTACAATCGTCATGATCCAAATCACTACAGTTATTATTTGATGGTTACAGCGGGTATTTTCACCTTTGTTTCATCGATCCTCACGGCATTTTGGCTTGGACGTAATTGGCATAGCGTTTGAATTTATCCATCAACATAATATTCTTTTTGTGATATATCATTTTTCAGAGTTTGTAATAAATATAGTGAGATACTCTGTGATTGAATAGTCTATCGTTATGAGAAATCAAATATCATCTAGAGGGTCACTGGGAGCATTTACCTGCAGTAAATTATTATCCTCGTATAGGTGAATTTGTAAGACCATCTTGCTAGTTATAGCCATGGAAAAAATTGGATAAGAAGAATCAGATTATCAATTGATTATGATTATGTTAATATCCTCCGATCTCTCTCTACATAAAGGAACTTTGTGGACTTTTGATCGTTTTTTAATCGATTTGAACAGATTTTTAATAAGCAATTATAATAGGTTAAAAACTTGTTTTTCTTTATAAAAAAGTCCGATAATAATCCGATTGTGTCAATTCATATTTTGCACTGTGAATGCAGAACATAAGCTATGGTGGTATAGCTAGAGAAACTACTGGCAAGAATAATAAAAAGATATAATGGAATGTATCGATGATGAATAACGCTGATTTGAAGTACGGTCCTTAGGTTCTAATGTGTGGCACTATTTAAAAAACTGATTGAAATTGAATTGATAAAATATCGATGCTGTAAATAGGCGCATCATGATGTATACACCATTAACGATCTAAAACTGTCGTTCTTGTTACTTAAAACAAATTGTGTGAGCGTCCTATAAAGTTTCTGCAAATACTTAAAAGAGTGTATTTGTAATTTTTTCTTTTGGAAACCATGAGAATCTTTCTATGTGTCTTAAGAAGACGAGTAGCTCGCGGTTATATCCAAAGCTATTTATTAAATCTCATTTTCATTGTAGACATCTACTTTTGTTCACAATTTGTTTGAACGAATACTAGAATGGCAGAATAGTCAATTGGTTTATAATACTTGTTTTTTTTCGGCTTACACAGTGAGTTTAGAGCATCTGTTGTTATACTCAGTGTTCTGTTATGAATCTTCCAACATGGTCGAAATTCCCTGGACAGTAATCTTTTACTTACAGCAAACATTTACTTTGGCGTTGTAATGTGTTCTTTTTTTTGCTATCAATAAGCAGTAGTACGATCCTTGGCACCTTTGATATTTATATTTGGTTAGAGTCTTCTATTTGTCACGTGTGTGCTTATATACTGTTTTATTTATTTGCATGGTTATTCAGTGCTTTTGCGCTGCAAGCACTTGGCAGAATGCTTCATATCGTTTATTCACATCGGTTTTTGTTGTTACGATCGACACAAATGGACCCACTGTGCATCGCATATCTTATTTACCGTTTGTGCTCTAATTGCAGGTGCTATACTTTCTATTTTCTTCTAGATTCAATGGCTCATCACACAAGAACTAAATCAGTATGTCTATCGAATACAAACGATGTGCCTTGCTTTGAGTATGCTTCTTTTACCAGTTACGTTATCTCGTGTTAATCCTCAACTAAAGTCAATTGTGTCTTGTTCGCGTCGACAGCAAACGTAGTCAGTTGTTGAAGCAGCCTATCAACTTTGATTTCCTTCATTAAACTCAAGATGAGCATGACGTTATTCCTTACATAGGCGTAGCGTATTGTACTTCTATTCATCCAGGCTGTCAGGTATTACGTACCATCAAGGATATCGCCTATAAACAATACAAACACTTTAGGCGTCAATTTCAATAACGAAAGCCACGTTCTGTCGCGAAGAGACTCTTTTTTGGTTACATGAGACATCAGAAAAAAAAAGTTATAAAAAACTACCAGTAGCAGTATGTCATTATCTATTTTTTCAGTAGAAAATCAGTTGAAACGGCTTACCAATTGCAAGGAATCGAGTTTGAATATCTTTTAGATCCGCGGAAAGAATTGCATTATGTAATTGAAACTCTGATATATTCCACTGTTGCAAAATCTGGGTAATTTTTGCAGAAGACACGATATTATTCGTTGTGTTATGTTTGTTGACCGATATAACGAAACCATGTTGATGTGTACCGAATAGTTCGACTGATGGAGTTTGCTTTTCTAATTGAATTTGAAATATTAGTCGTGAGTTTGTGTGTATAATGATATCGAACAAATGTTCTTGAACTTTCGTGAACGATTTAGTGATTACATATTGAACAGTAAGTTTATCATTCGTTTCGACTGCACGATTGAGCATTGAAATCATATCTCGTGTCTTCACACATCGGCAGTAGTTTTTCACAGAAACGTCATTCAATTCAAGTTTGATGATGTTGTTTTCATGGGAAATGAAATTTAGTAATTGAACAAGTGAATCTTTGGTTATTTTGGCGTTTTCCAGACTTATAGTATGAATTCGAAACTCTTCGATGAAGACGTAGAGCATTTTCAAGAGTGCATTTCCGTTCCGTCCACGCACGAAAACAACGCCATGTTCTATTTCTCCACCTAATCGTTCGAATCTACTTCGTGCACACTCAATTCTGTTCTCTGAACGTATTCTGTTGCAATGTCGAAGTTGAAAACATTTGAAATATTTGCTGGATTTCATAGAATACCATAAGGTCCGTCGACTAGCTGCTTTTTGCTGTTCGTTCCAAATTTCATCTAATTCAATCTTCGCACTTTTCGAAGTTGTTCCTGCGGTTTTATCTGCTTGAGGAAAGGTAATATTCGACGGTAGATCAACGATGCTTCCTACTAATACTGTGCACTTGACAACTGCTGATATCCGATAGAGGTAAGATGCATATTTGCACAAATTTTTATGTTGCTTGTTAATTTCACAAATATCATGAAAAATGAGATGGTAGTCATTCTCATTTTCACCATCGCATTGAAACCATTCCGGAGGATAGCAAGTAAATACATATTTTAACAATAGGTTGTAGCAACGAGGTTCAATACACTTTGCTAGTCGTAATATTTGATGTAGAATAGTTTTTTGTGTAGTGATCATTGTATGACAATCTATTGCGTCCGGCGTTATAGCTCGAGCTTGCTTGAATGTTGTTAATTTTCCTTCGCAGACCAAACTATTGACAGCAGCAGAATGATCATAAGTATTTTGCAGGACTGGATGCTTTTCTTCGTTGAAACATTGAATAGACATGTTCTGCATGTTGTTGCGATGCTGTATTGAATAAGTCCATCACTCTGTTCTCAACATTTATATACCTATTGGAACTGAAAAGCATTTTCCCATACGTTGTTGACTGCTGGATGAATCATGTTGTCTGCCAGGTAGGGTGACACAATTTGAAAATCATGAATTTGTTTGAACTTTTTGACTTGATGTCCTTTAGCGCACGTCTGGTGGCGGTCGACCGCGCAACCAGTACGCTGCTGTAGGTGCTACTATGCCATTGACAACATTACGTGTAATGACCTTCCATTGTTGTTTGTCGAGTGCTTGTTCTTTTGCTTCAATTGGACTGAGCCTGTGTCTTACGAAGTCCTCTTCGATATGCTTCAGCCATGTTTTCTTTGGAGCGTTACGTTGTATTTTCCATCCTTTTGTGCGTGTTTTCCATAACAATCTATGTGGAAGACGTCGTGGATTCATACGATAAATATGGCCAAACCATCGTATTCGTCGTTTTTGAATTTCTTCGAATATAGTAGATTGATTACAACACCACTTTCTGATAGTTTCATTTCTTATTTTATCTCGAAGTGAGATACTAAGAATTCGACGTAGACAACGCATTTGAAAGACCTCAAGTTTCTTCAGATCACTTTGTAGTAATGTCCATGATTCTGCACCATACAGCAGCACTGAGAGGACGAGTGATTTGTAGATCCGCATTTTTGTAGATACTTTAATGTTGCTTTTGCGCCAGAAGCACCAGGTTAATGTTCCAAACACTGCTGCAGCTTGACCAATTCGATTGGTCACATCTGCTGTTGCGGCGATCTTTTCTTCTTCGACTATTGAACCCAAGTATTTATATTTTTGAACTTGTTCAAGTTGTATATTGTCGAGTATCACGATTGCTGGTGAACCATCTGATGTGAATACTTTTGTTTTATCCGCATTGATGATTAAGCCATATGGATACGCAGCGTCTTTGATATCTTGAATAATGGCAGAAGCTTCTGGTTCTGTTTCTGCAAAGACTACACTGTCATCAGCGAACATTAGATCCGTGATGAATTCATTGTCACCAAATTGCACGCCCTGTCGATTATTGAAGACTTTTCTCATAACTGCGTCAACAGTTATATTGAACAGCAGTGGTGAGACGACACAGCCTTGGCGAACACCAGTGTATACTGAAAAATCTTCAGATTTTTCTCCATTTACGCGGACACAGCTTCTTGTTCCCTCGTACAACTGTTGAAGCAAATGTACGATCCTATCTGGCACACCCTCAGCGACAAGTGATTTCCATAATGCTGGTCGATGAACACTGTCAAATGCTGCGGCGAAATCGATAAAAACACCAACCAGTCTCTTGCCACAACGAATACGTTCTTCAAGTAGTTGTCGCAATGCAAATATTTGATCACAACACCCCCTCCCAGGCCGAAACCCGGCTTGTTCTTCGCGGGCCAATTGTTCGTGTCTTGTTTGGAGTCGTTGTTGGATCACTTTCGTGAATACCTTGCCTACGACTGACAACAGACTGATGCCTCTATAATTTTTGCATTCCTGGTTGTCTCCTTTCTTGAACGATGGAATGATCACTGCTTCTTTCCAAGCATCTGGTATGTTCTCAGATTGCCAAATCAATCGCAGTAGTGAGTGGAGACGGTTGATCAGTGGTTTACCTCCAGCTTTGAGTGCCTCAGCAACGATCTCGTCTGGTCCAGCGGCTTTTCCACTTTTTAGCTGTTTAATTGCAGATGTGATTTCAGCGATGCTAGGCTCGTCGTCTTTGATCAGTTCTGCGGTGTCTTGCAGATGTGGTGGATCGGCTGGGCTACCTCCTGGTGTTGGATGGTTGTAGAGGTTTTGGAAGTATTCTCTCCAGCGATTTAGCCGCTCGCTGTTGGAGCGTACAAAGGTACCATCAATGTTTTTGATGTTGTCACTGGTACGTTTCATCTTGCCCCCAAGACGGCGCAAGGTTGTGTACAAAGAACGATATTCTCGTCGATGTGCAGCATCTTCGAGTTCTTGTGCAACATTGTTCCAGTAGGTGTTTCGCTCGTTCTGGAGACGAATGCGAATTTCCTTGTTAAGTTGTCGATATTTTGTTTTATTGGTGAGCTTGCATTGCCTTCGTTGAGTCACCAGATCAAGACTTTCGTCTGAGATCCATGGCTGTGTTCTTTGTCGTATGATTGGACAAATTTCCTCCGTGCATTCCTTGATCACTTTACTGAATTGTTCAGTTGCTTCGTTGAGATCGCCGACTTGTTCGAGGGCGGCAAATCGATTTGTAAGTACAATTTGGAAACATTGTTGTACTGTTGGATCTGCAAGTTTTGACCACTCGCGTCGTTTGGTGGTAGTTGACCTCGGGCATGGACGTTTCAAGCGTATCTGTAAGATAGCACGTACTAGATGGTGGTCAGATCCACAATCAGCACCTCTCATTGTACGAACGTCCATCAGTGATGTTCGGAATCGTCTTCTGATAAGGAAATAGTCTAAAACCGACATTTCTTTTCCATTTGGTGCTTTCCAGGTGAGTTGATGTTTTCGTGGATGACGAAATAGGCCGTTTCCGATGACCAATTCATTTGCTGCGGCGAAAGACAATAAACGTAAACCATTGTCATTCATTTTGCCAATACCGAAATTGCCATGTACATCTTCCCAGCCCTGACGATTACTACCAACTTGTGCATTCAGATCACCAGCGATTAGAATCAAATCCCTCCTGGGTAATGTATCTAGTACCTCCTGGAATTTCGAATAGAATTCATCTTTTGATTCGTCGGGACTGACTTCAGTTGGTGCATAGACAGCAACAATATGTGTCTTTATTGTTCCATAGAGTGATAAAACTGCAAGACGACTTGAAATTGGTTGAAAGGCGATTACACTTTTGGATATTGTTTGATCGACGGCAAAGCCAACTCCTTCTACGTGTTTTTCGCCACCAGAGTAGTATAGTACCATATAATCGTCGCTGTTGGGTACTTGGACGCGCATCGTTCCAGATCCTGTTAACCGTAGTTCGGATAGTGCAGCAATGGAGATTCTATAACGCTTTAATTCGCGAACGATTATTTCGCGGCTTCCAACTTGATAACCGGTGCGAACATTCCAAGTGGCGATTTTCAAACGATTACGTGGTGTTAAGATGTAGCTTGTATTGTTTTTGATGATTTTACTGATGTTGTTGTTGCTGTTGTCATCGTTGACGTCGTTGTTGTTGTTGTTGTCATCATTGACGTCGTTGTTGTCGTAGTCATTGTTGACGCCGTTGTTGTTGCTGTCATTGTTATTATCGTAGTCATCGTTGACGCCGTTGTTGTTGCTGTCGTTGTTATTATCGTAGTCATCGTTGACGCCGTTGTTGTCGTAGTCGTAGTTGCATTTGTTGTTGTCGTAATTGTTATTGTCGTAGTCGTCGTCGTCGTTAACGTCGTTGTTGTCATTGTCGTCGTGTTGTTGTTGTTGTTGTTGTTGTTGTTGTTGTTGTTGGCCAGTAACAAACTTCTCATCGACGCCCTGGTCTCGGTCACCCGCCAGCGTCGACGCATCGGCTGCCCCGGATGCGGTAGCATAAGTTTTAACGTAATGATTTGTGGTCATAGTAGGTTCGTGCCTAGGTTTTATGTTCCTTCGGCATGGATCAACCCTCCTCCTTTATCCGGGCTTGGGACCGGCTGCAGTTTCCCACAGGCGGAGTTTGAATTTGTTTACGCACCGAATCAGAAGAAGAAAAAAAGAATAGCAAATCTTTTGGGGAAGGAGAAAGCGTCATGATGTTGAATCATTGTTTGGTTATGAGTCAAAAGTAGAGTTTTATGACAATCAGTAAACAAATCATTCGAAATAGTTAAATAAATATTATGTAGAGAAAGAATTGTGCTTTATCGAGCTATCTTGTTATTTCGTATAGTCAACTGCCAAAAAAGCAGAAATACATATGAAAATCGATCAGTCAATCCACACTCCATCGCTCAATTTCGATCCTAATACTTTAATCATTATTCCAACAGCTATTGGGCCCATGATAGTATTTAGTAATATCGCCCAAATTGTAACTATAAATGCTTCTGCGGATAAAACCTTTGCAGACACACCAATATTTGCAATTAAAAAGCCAATCTCACCACGAGATACCATACTTAATCCAACGATCAGTGCCGGGTAAATACTGCGCGACTTTTTCGCTGAAACTTCAGGCGGATTTGTTTCTACGACCTCATCGTGAGGAGTATCAACACTTCTAGATGATAAACTTCGATGAGAGATGAGCACTGGGGATGTAGTAGATGGTTGTGACATTGGAACTTGTTCAACCATAGCTATTTCAACCTTGAACAAGAAAACGGAAGATCATATTTTACTTCTTCTTCATTATTAATTAAAATAAAAACTACATACGGGCACCGTTGGTAAAACATTTGTTACTTTTGATTTCTTAAATCGAGTCGAAGCAAATGTCCAAATGATAATCCATACTCCAGTAATAAACTTGCCTAAAATCATCAATAGTGCATATACAATACCTTGCCAAAGTTCTTTCCCATGCCACAACTGTAAGAATGGCACTGCAAAACCAATCGACGCAAAGAAGAATGGTGCAAATAGATATTCTTTTATTGTTCGAATATATTTTTCGAATAGATGTTGAAATGATGTTGTATTACTATGTTCAACATCGGTCGAATCCTTCTTTCGACATTCATCCAAATGTCTCAACGTAGCTCCACAACAGTATGCACCGACCAATGTCGATGCACCTGTATACGATGCGATTGTGACAAATGCAGATAGTCCTGCAATTAAGCAGAATAACAAGATTTGATCTGAATAACGTTTAATAATCCGATTTTCACATTTTATTTTAATCCATATGCGTCCAAATACAAATCGTGCTAATAGAGTAGAAATAACGATCATAGCTATTGATGACACAATCGGTTTGAAAATTAACCATGGAAGATTTTGTTCGCCTAAATGTCCAAGTTTTTCAATCACACTGGCCATGACCAATCCAGATATGTCGTCCAACAGTGCTGCACCAACGAGAATGGTACCCATACGACTTTTGTTCAATTGATATGTTCCTTGTGACGAGAGAATAGCAAATGTCGTACCGAGACTTGTTGCACTTAGACTAGCACCCATTGTAAAAGATTCGAGCAATGTAAATTTGAATCCAATTGTACACAAGAGAATTGATAAACCGATTGGAGTTAAAATTCCGGTCAAACCAATAATGGACGAAAGAAAGAGATTACTTTTCACAGCTAAAAAGTCGAGACGTGTTTCCAATCCTCCTTCAAATACTAAGATTAACAATCCCAGATAGCCGAAATCTAGCACTGTTTGTTCCCATTCAGTTTTTAAAATATTTGCTAAAGGCGCAGCATAGATAATACCGACAAGAATCTCACCGATAAGACCAGCATAGAACAACTGATGTGCGATATAACGAGCAGCGTTGAGAAGGTAAATGAATGACGATAAAATTAAAAGAGAAACAATTGTTGGTTCGACATAACTATATGAATATGTCGTGGTGGTGCCCATCGTTAAAATGGATACATTTATTTTATCTGAAATATCAAATCGTTTGAAAAAAAAACACCATTTTAGGCGAGTGTTTTTTACAATATGAATATTTACGCTCATATAGGTTAAACTGTAATTGTGTGAAATCAAATTTCGGATTTGTTTATTAGATAAGCTGGTAGCATTTACATATATTAATATAAACACAAACATGTGATAAAAAGAGGTGATGTAATGATGTATATGTGTGCTTGATCGAATACATAATGTATAACAAAGCGAAAAAAAAGGATCATACAAGAGAGAAGAGAATATGTATATACATTATTCTCGAACATGTGTCGACTATTGTTATTAACTCGTATCGAAATATGGAGGTAGTTGTTAGTATAAATTATTTTTTCCTTTCACGATGGAATTACAAGTAAAAAAAAAACGATATTAGTTTATCAGGAATAGCAATGAATATAAACCACTGTACGTTCTTTTGTTTTCTTCACATAGCCAGGACGAATAATTATCGGCGATATGCATAACGGACGAGAAAGAATAGTTACGAATCGCTCGAAATGAACGATTTATCCGAGGTCATTCTTGACACATAACGGACAAGTGAAAACAGATTATTTCATTATTCAATTCAATAGAAGAAGCGATGCGATTTATTTTGTTTGCTACATTCATTGTCGTGGTGCTCATCGGTACATACGCTTCGATGTGTCATGCAACTCCAAGTCATGCTGTACCCAAATGGCTTATTACGTGTCAGGAGATCTGTGCCAAGTATCGCGAAACTTCGGTGAAAAACTTAGGTAGCTGTATGACAATGTGCACCAAGAAGTTGCAATCCAATTAAGAATCCTAAATGAAATGAATTTCTTGTGTTATTTTTTTTACTAATAAAGAATGCCGGAAAGTTACAGGCTAGTGAAAGATTCTCGTCAGCGTATAATATTTTTCGAAATATAAAGTGCTATTTAACAACGCAGCAAATGATTGAAGCCTGGTAGAATAATGTCAACGAGAACACAAACTGGAATTCAATAGCTTATGCAGCACTGATGAATTATGATTGCCTACAGGTAAAATGTCAGCAGAGAGACACCTAGTCGATTCATGTTTCTCTCAACCGATGATGATCATTTGCAGATCTTAAACGTAGTAATGGAATTATAGACCGTTAGCATAGGCATATTGATCTCTCCGAATCTTTCTTGAGGGTATAAAGTTAAAAGCATCTGACAATTTCCACTTTTAGTAAATAGCCTCTCGGTCACACTTTGAAACAAAAAAAAATGAAAGACTTGAGTGTTATCAAAAACATTTCAAATAATCCATTCAGTGGTAGTTACAAAGAAAACGAATTGTATTCGTACTCATCGAAAAGAAAACGTATAACATATTTCTTTATATTACATTTTAAAAGTGAATTGCAATGAGTGATTCATCTGCTTTCACACTCCGAATTGCGAGAAAGAAAATCTACGTAAAATAGAACGAGAAAAAAAAACGAAACGACATACGACAGAGAACCATTTTTCTTTTTCATCAGTGAAGTCAGTAATCGACAACAACAGCGCCACATGGAACAACAAGAAAAACTCAATCCTAGCGGGTAATTTTCAAAGTGCATGAAAAAAGTGTTCGATACCTTGTATACGGAAAACGACACTTATGATAAACTTTTCTTTTACATAAATATTCTCACTGTATTCTGCTTAACATAGAGGTCAGGCAGATCATCAATACACAAAAACGAACAGTAAACCGATGACCACCACACCGAAGGTCAACGATAACTGTGAGAATGATAAAACAAAGGAATCAACTGGCAGTGCTCCAAACGTTTGTATTCGTCGAGCGGTAACATCGAGAACACAAGAAGACGATTGAATGAATGTTCCGTACTTGATTTTTCTGCTCCCAAACTATGAAAACACACTCTTATGTATGATCGATCAGACTAATAAAAACTCTAGCGAAGTTAATTAGCAGATGTCCTCATACACGAACAACAAAGTAATATCTGCTTGTGCGACTTTTCTTACATAGATATAACGATGTAAACAGTATGGGGCAGAGAATGCTAATTGATTCTATTACTACAAAAAAATTCTTCGAAAAGGAAAGAACAAAATGGATATAATCAGCGTTTGGTAGTAAATATCGATATTTGCATGTATTGACTTCCCCGCGAAGATTATAAGTGAAAACAATGCAATATGGATTTTGTTTATCATTGATATTTTTGTAGCGTGAAGAAAAAGAAATAACATCATCGTCTTCTCGGTTAGTTTATATGTATGTAACTGAATAGATCTAGCTATACTGGGAAAAGAAGAAAAGAACTATCATCACCCTGTATTGACGAATCTATTATAAGTATATGTGAATATTATTTTAATGACGAATGCAAGAAATTCGCCGACGACACGGTCTGTTACAGAAAGTGTTTATGTCGCTGCTCGTTCTCGTCTTATTCGCGCCATTCGTGAACTGAATCTTTTCTCTGATCATCCACTTTGGTCATCAGCACTTACACATGCTGAACAAATACTTAATACACGACTTTTTTTCTTTGTTCTTGTCATCTCCATTCTAACAATCATTGCTTACACAAGCCTTCGTATTCGAACACATGACATCACTCTCGAGAATTTTTCTCTTGATGATTTCGAACGACTCGAAGCTCATCATCCACATACGCTCAGTGCTCCTTGCACTCAACTATCGATTCCATATAATACATTTGTTAATCTCTCATCCGAATTTCATCCGATTTGTTCGAGTTTTTTCATTAGTGATAAATGGATTTCGTCTCTTTTTCTTCCCAATGCTACCACTCATCATCTTCTCGACTTGCGAACATTTACTTTTGCGCAATTTCGTGCACTTGCTCTACTTTGTCGTACAGCGCGTCGAGCTGTTAAGAATGCTCAACATACGTTTGCGTCGACTCATCTCGTGGCACACCGAGCTTTCTCTCGTGCTGAATTCATACGAATTATGGATGTCGTATTCAATAATTTCAAACGGAATACAATAGTTAACGAGAAACGAATAGCAGCTTTGACTTCGTTAAGTATAGTCGAAAATCGAGTCATTTCTGCATTAAGAACTAATTATTACATTCAGTCGAAACCCGGTACACGTTCGTACTTAGCAATCAACGGTGTCTATGCTAGACAAAGTATGACAAACAAGTCGAATTGCTTCTGTCGACCAGAAGGAAACCGATGTGTTAGTCCAGCTGGTATTTTTGATAAATGGATGCCACCGGAGACACTCAATGCAACCCAATCGATAGCAATGCCTCGTATGCAAGTAAAAGAAACGATGCATACTTTTAGAATGAGAAGTGAAACTCTGTACATCTGTTCTAGATTCCAGGTTTGATGGCGGGCTGTCTTCCTCTTGAGTCCATGCGTCAATCAACACTTGAATGTCTCTATAACCAATCGTGCATCAATATTTTAAATTTTCAATTACAACGACCTCGGCCGAAAGCATTAAAAACTTCCGGTTCTAGATTTCCAATCAATGCGACGATTGAATCTATGTTTGACGAATCCCTTTTTCTTGAATCATGGCAAAGCAAGCCGAATTATGAAGCATATTTTGCTGCTTGTGCACCACGAACTCTTTCCTACAGTTACGTCGGTCCAGTTTCTCTGGCAACAATCTTTACTGTATGTGTAAGTGCTTTCGGTGGTCTTGTTATTGCTTGGCAATTGATTATGCCAGCTATCATTAAACTATGGAAACGAATCGTATGGAGCCGAAGACGACGGAAGCATGCAGCAACTCCGAACAGTCCAACTAGTATTGAAGAAGCCATCCTCAGCGTGGCGCCAAGACCACTCAATCAAGGTTCGTAAGGAAATTTCGAAAAAGGAACCTAAATTGCAGGAATTTCTTTTTTCAGCCGTCATTGCTCACGCACATCGCACGATTTTTACATTTAATTTGTTTTCACAAGATGATGACAATGATCCTGAAGACGAACGTGCAGAGATCATCGCCACTCGCTTATATATTCTATTTTTACTGATTGGTCTCATTATTCTGGGTTGTTATACATTTATTACGACACATACGAACACCTACAATTTTGATTCGCCTTCAATGGACGATTTTGAAGAATTACATTTACAACATGCATCAGGATTGGAGTGCCAATGCACACATATGTCGATATCTCACGGACGTATGCTCACGATTATCCCTCGTTACCATGAAATATGTACGAGTGAATTTCTTCAAGATTATTGGCTGTCTTACTTTGGTGCGGTGCAGCTTGATGCATTCGAACTTTCGTTTCTGACAAATGACTTTCGAGTTAGTGGTCAATCGTTCTTTGAACTTCTAAAGATATTTTGTAAAACAACCAATGAAACGATTCAAAATGCGCTTGACGTATTCTATTCGAATAGATTTTTCACAGCGAACGCCATATCACGTGAAGAATTCAATGTACGAATGACTGATCGTATGAAACAATTTGAGCATCAAATTATCTCATCATTTCTTAATCTCGTCGATCTTGTACATTCTTCTATTAAAACAAATCGTCTCGTTACGGAAATGTTCACTAGTGATGCACCTGTTTCCTCATTCGACAATCAAACATCGACATGGTCGCTTCGTTTCCGACCTCGACGGTATTATTCAAACTCCTGTTCATGTGCATTGTCAAATCGATGTACACGCCCAATAGGATTTTATTATCAATCTGATAAAGTTAATTCTTCACCTAATATCACTGTACCCGGCTTAGTTCTCGGCTGTTATCCCGTCGATTCGTTTTTATTGTCAACATTAGAATGTTTCTACGATCGAAAGTGTCTGAAACTTATTGTAGACATGTATGACTTTGATGTCATTGGTTTAGTTTTGCCATTAGATAAACGAGCCATGAATGTGTCATCATTGAATAGTGAGAATAGTCGTTTTCATCCGAATAGTACGATAGAAGAAATTTTCTCGCAATTATTTATCGAAGAATGGATTACTTCGCATAACTATACGGATTATTTCGCACGTTGTGCACCGAAACAATGTACGTACAATGTTATGCAACGCTTTGACATGCCATATATGATAACGATGATGCTCGGTTTTGGCGGTGGGTTAAGTGTCGTTTTGGAAGTAATTCTACCACCGATAGTTAAACTGCTGAGACGATGGTTAAGAAAACGAGAACGGCGCCAAGAGAGAGATGGTGACACAACAATAAGTAAGAGAGATTTGAGTAATTTCTATCTTTGTGTAAATATCTTTGTTTAGATACCGCTGTTAATTTCAATAATCGAGATTATCAGCGAGTTTTTTTGACAGTTAATTTCTTTGAAACTGAAATATCGGCAACTAACAAACGATTCGAATACGAAGAAATTATTGCTACTCGCATCTATATTTTCCTCTTTGTCCTTTGCCTTATCGCCGCCTTTCTTTACGCTGGTCCATTTACCGATGAAATCAAAACGACAACAATCGCATATCCAACATCCGACATTGTCAATGACCTGCATTCTAGACAACTGTTAACTCTCTCTTGCCCATGTTCGACTGCAGCAATCAATTATTCGACTTTTCTGCAAATCACCCCGCATTATTATCAAATATGTTCTAGTGAATTCGTATCGTCTGCTTATTGGACTTTTCTATTCGAAAAAGAAGATAATATTTCTTTAGCACTCAGTGCTCATTATCGACTATTAGCATCGTTATGCGATGTTGCTCGACGAACGATTGACAACAAGAAGGAACTATTTGAGACACGTGAATTGATCAATGTAGAAGCAATTACGCGCTCGTCGTTCGAAACTCAAATTGATGCACTTGTCTCAACATTTATTACGCAGATTCCTGCTGATTTCCGTCGGATACTTTCATTCACAATCGGTTCGTTCCGAGTCAATCAGCTATTGAACGCTTTTACTACTAATTGGCACGTGGATTTTGCGACTGAAAACGAATATTATATGATAAATACTCGTCCACGTCGTTTCTCATCATCGAATTGCACTTGTGCAACATCGTCTAATTGTATCGAACAACTGACAGAAAATACCTATACCGGCTGCTTCCCATTTGATGGACTTCGATTATCCACATATGAAAATCTCTCCATGAATTATTTAACTCAAAAACTCTTTGTAGAAACATGGCAAAATGAAAGTAATTACACGACATATTTCGAAACTTGTCGACCATTGGAATGCCAATATACACTACCTGATAGAAGCAATTTCCTGTATATATTAACAACTGTTTTAGGACTATATGGAGGTAAGGTGAAGAATAATTCGTCTTCGTAGTATCAATGTTTGAATTTGATTTAGGCTTGAGATACATCCTTCGTCTGATTATTGGACAAAGTTTATTGGCGTACCGTTGGTGGATGAAACATATTCGACGACAACAAATAGATGTTGTCGCATCTAACGCAGTGACTCTTTAAAAATAATATAAAAGAATGATTTTTTTCCAACAAATGATAAGCAAACGTGAATCATGACTATTGAATATCTCTTCTTCGAGTTCATGTTTATTTTTTTGTCAAAGAGAAAAAAAAACATATAAATAGAGGGGAATGCTGCCGAATGAAAGTTATCGAGAAATTAAGGTGCTCTTTTGAAGTTATCATTTCGCAAGCGTATGGGCCAATGTGGAGTGTGTTTAACGACATTTCTTGGATTTGCTGCGATAGTCTTAACAATAACAGGTAGTATCATGTTTGGGATACAACGTCACAAAGAAAATTATTTTGTGGAAAATAACTGTTTGGTGTTGAAAGAGGAAATCATTATACATTCATGTTCGAACTATGCGATTTGTTATGTGCCTATATGGACTGTTCAATATGATAGAAAGTTGGTTACGATAAGCAATAGTACAACACTTGTTCGAATCATGGGTTCGTATTTACGTAAATATGTGGACGCATTGGATGAATTAGAACTACATCCCGTAAGAATGCAGACCTAAAGTATTTTGTTTATTCTCTATATGTAGGTTGTTTTCCTTTGTTCGTAGATCAACTCTAGTCACAAATGTTACCATGACAAACGAACAAGCGAGAATACTGCTCAATGGGACAAGCCTAGTTCGACAAATGGTTTAATTGTTCTTGTCGTTGGATGTGTCTTGATATTCACTACTATTGTTGCATGCTCTATTATGTTTTTCATGCACAGATAACTATGATAAATCATCTTTCGTATCACAGCATATAAACATATTGCAAAAAGAAATTTGTCACAATAAAATCAACCAGTCTGAATAGAAAAAGAACAAAATGTTTACAAATACTTTAAGCTTTCTGCCAGGATCAGGAAAAGTCTATCTAGTCATTTAAAGGCGTTCCATCTGCAGGAACGATTCGATGTTCTCTAGTGGATGCTGCGTTGCTCAACACACGATGAAGTTTAAGGCAATTCTTGAAGAATTTTTTCAGTTCATTTCTGAAAGCTGCTGACGTAATTAGATTCGAATACATTGCTGTTGAAGCATTCATGTATTGTAATATTGAACCGGCAAGAAACGACAAAAAAGCATCAACCGCTGCTCGATCTTTACTTTTGATTACATTCACTGTGGCGGCTGCGTAAACAGTATTGATCGGAAATGGTAATGTCGAAGCGCAATAGATCATGACTTCCACAGAAAGCATCTAATCATATAGAATTCAACATTAGCAATATTACAGAAGCATAGACTGACCTTCATGATTTGAAAGTCGGTTCTTTTAATACGTGTCTGCCGTCTTTGGTCGCTGTTCGCCGGTTGAATTCGTCGTCGCATGTAACGAAGATTCCGATATGCTAATAAACCAAAAGTAACCATAGAGAATGGCGGAAGAATACCCGCACAAATAATAGCATACACAGCATACAAAATACGATATATTCCTGGCATAATACATTGATTTCCTTCGATTGTATTAAAAATCGCGATGTGTATAGGTAAAAAAATCCAAATAAGAATAACTAGTGGAATAAGTCGAAATGCATTTTGACTGCGACTGAACGCTCGTATACGAACATCCGGCGAACAAAGAGCATAGCGATCGGCACACGCTAGTACAATATATGTTCGAGAAATCATAAAAAGTGAACTAATCAAATACGGCCGGATTTTACAATAGATTGTTGAATATGCCAGAGGATCTTTGTTGGTCACTGAGTACATATTCGTTGACATGGCCCATATTAATAATATCGTATGTGAGATAGATGATGCGATAAAATAGATACTACAACTATTTGAGCGTAGATTTTTTTGAAGAAAAACTCCACAGTTAATCATGTTCCCACTAGCTCCGAAGAATAATACCAATGGCATTCCATATAATGTCATATATCCTTGAATATTCACAAGTGTCGATGATAGTCGCGACGTATCTGTGATATTTAACATAACTGCGAAGATTCCATACACTATTGAGGATAAATTGAATTATATATATAAGTTTACTTCGTGTTAAAAAATAGTCTAGATAGAAGGAAAAAGAATGTTCAGTGCGTCATCGACAAATAGTATATTAAACAACACCCTTTTATACTTAATGTCAATCTTTCTCACCTGCAGACACATTAGAAATTAATAGAGCGAATGAGAGGATTATTATGTATGCCGATGACGGATGCGCTCTTTAATTAATGATCGAGTTATGAAATTTTTATATTTTAGCGTGTAGATCTTCTTTGCTATGCTATAAACTTCTACGAAATAGGAAAAGACGAATGTCTTCATATAATTTTCAAGATCTCTTTATTATGTAAAATTGAAAAACCGACGCTTTTTTTTTGTTCTTGACGTCAAAACTCCGAAACTATACATATGTAAAAATAGAGAAATTGTTATTCATGGAGCAGATGGTGAAGTCCCAGATGTTCATGTTTTCTTTAGTTTTACTTCCCCAAACCAAAGAGGCATTTCTTTCTCTTTCCTCTTATACGACCCATACAAATGAAAAAACAACAACAACATTAACTGACAGAATATGATTTTTATTTCGTTAATACTAAACGACGCAGGTCAATTTCTTATTTCAGTTGGAGAAGAAAACGTTGCATGTAGTTAATATGACAATCATGTGAAAAATACGTGCCATGGCGAAGTCGCGTACGATTACAATAGTAACCTCATTCTTCTCCTGTGAACAGATGGTGAACCATCGAACAAAAAAAGTTTTGTTATTCACATCTATCTGTATCTCGTTGCAATCAGCGGAAAAAGAGTGGATTCATTTTGAGAAATGCATACTCAAAAAAGTATGGTCCAGCGTGAAGGTTATTCTCTTTGATCGCGATGACATAATTGTTTCGTCGTAGAAGATCGAAGAAGCCTTGAATAATAGTAATATTTGTTGGATGAACTTCGACGAGAATTTGTCGTGGGAAAGTTCTTTTATCAGATTGAAATAAATGAGGAAAAAACGAATATTCCGCTCCTTCAATATCAATCTTAAGTATGTCAATCGTTTTAGCTGTATGATTCAGTTCTTGAACAATACTAGGCCAACTTTGTGAATTGTTAGGTACAACACCATCGCCGAAAGTGATCGCATGAAACGTGCATACGTTCGTCGGACACGAATACACATTTTTATCGAATGCATGAACTTCACAGTGGGGTATGAGTTTTTTAATTTCTGTTTCGAATGAGAAATCCCCATTGGAGCCAACACTATAAATGAGACAATTTGCTTGGGATTTTAATCGATATGAATCGCACACCCATTTGCCACCATCGCCTCGTGTACCTATACGTCGCGTACTCGAACAGTGAAAGGTCGATTCCCAATTCGTTGAAAAGAACACCGGATCGGGATGTCGTACGGCATTCAAATCATCTTGAGCATGATGGATCTGTTTACGTTCATTCCATACGGCTTTGGATTCACAAATAAAACCATCACTTTCAAGAAGTGATTGTTCGCAATCGTTATTAGCCAAAGAAGAATCTAATTTTGCACACGATTGATAGATTCGATGAAGTACGAACAATAATATAACAACACACAACAAGGTCACTGCATGTACACTCGATAGTTTTTTCATATGTATGAAACTTGTTATAATCGATAAAATCTCGACGATGATAATGTGCAGCTAAATAGTACAGAATTCAGAATAAATCAAGTAAGAAAGAGAACGGTGAAAGAATGAGAGACAACTGAGTGAATACTTAGAAGGCGTAATGAAAGTACAGAGCTTTTCTCGTACGATCAAAAAGGAGAAAATAAATTCCACAAGTGTGAATATTCAAAGTAATATTTAATGAATAAAACTACACACACAAGGTAGAATTTTTTTTTCAGACAAAAGATTGTAAAATGATGTGTCTTTTGAAAAAAAAACGAGTGCTCCTTCTTTTCTTTTTTGAAGGGATTTTAATGTCGTTAGAAAATGTGCTTGTCAGAGTTGTCTGTCTGAACCGTGCTTCATGAAACGCAAAAAAAGAACAAAATGCGCTCTGGCAGTGTAATAACAATACCTTTCAAACAATCGTGCCTACAGTTCTTTCTTCTCCTATAATTCTTTCGCTAAAGCAAAAGAGAAAGCCGGTAGAGAATTTGTAACGATACAACAGAAAGAAAATGTAAATAAACTCGTTTGAATCGATAGAATCCTTTTCTTTTCATGATTCTGAATAGTTACTTCCTTTCTCAGAATAATCCATGGATTGAAAACAGTATTGATTATGTCCTTGAGCAACTTTCTTCAACAAGCATATAATACACCAGTTGGCATTATTCTTGCGCTTGATTTTATTTAACCAAGCGATGCATAAATCGGTTTTGTGAAGTATTTGTACATAAAGCAATGCTATTTCTTTGACATCACATTATGTACAAATCGATGATATCGAAACTAAAGAGTAGATTTGACTTTGTCCTTACCTGGTCATTCACATTTTCGTTTCGCATTCATTGGTTAATATTCCAATAATTCAACACGATGCTATTTTAACAGAAAGTGTTATACGATTATACTCAGAGCCTGTTTGCGTTAGACTAAAGTTGATAATTGAAAAGGAGATCAGTTTTCCTAGAGAATACCATTGTCTTGATTTCTTTTCGGTTTAATTTTGCATCAATATAGACATGCACACATAGCACGTGTTGAAGATGAAAGGATGAACGTACATGGTTGAAATTCAATCTGTATGTCTTGTTGATCTATATCTATTGCTTCGATGCGTCGATCAGTACTCAAGAATGTCAATAAGAAATGTCCTGAAAACAGTTTTCTGCCAAGTATTGTAATAACAAGAATAACACTCGTAACTGATGACTCAGTAAAACGTAGCTTCCTAACCTTCACTTCCTCTATACGTATTACGAAATCTTTTGCACGAGTAATCATGATCAATCATTTTTTCCTATGCTTCGAAACAAGCAAAAGTCTTGAGAATTTGTCCCACTTGAAGATTATGTTAGAGCGCTTCAGGCTGAACATCGCGTCTTTATTTTGAAACAGGATGAAAACTCGCAAGATAATTTTATTATTAACGCTAGTGCAATTCATCCCGACGAAAAATGCGAAATTATGATCTCCTATGTAGTCGAATTCAATCTCGTTACAATCCTCTGAAACGTCGTATTAGTTTACCAGCTGGAACCAGTGCAAAATATGTTCAATCTGTTTCATATGCATTGGATTTTCATTGTCAAGTGGAGAAAGCGAATATCGGTGCAATCAGTTGTCTATCACATGCCACTCGCATAGACTTAGATCTACCCGATTTTTATATGATTACATTTACACAGCAGAATACTAATTTAGATCATGGCATTATCAGCTTAACGAGAATGACACAGTTATGGTGTTGTTTCTACCCAGCGAAGAAGATTGTCAATGGGTTACGGACAAGACGAGAGTGACAAATGAGTTTCTTTTTGTTCTCAATTGTAGTACCTCCATGCATGCTGAAAACGAAATCGAATTGGCACGACCAAACTGAACCAGTGCGTACATACATTTAGATGATAAGTATTTGTAAAATTATTTATTAAAAACTACTTTTTCCGTAGTTGAATCGCTTGAAATGGATCTACGAGAACTCTTTATCGTCAAGACATTCTCGTCAAATATTTCTTCTGACGGCTGGCAAAGTGTCTAATGTTAATGAACAATTACGAAAAGCATTAAAATCGTATATAACTGTTGTGAAAGTCAAGTGATATTTAGATACTACAAATAGCATTACTGCTCCGACTATAGACTAACACCTTTCTATGCAAACGATCGTATAGTTGTTTACACATTAGCAAATGGTTTAGCAATTTGGCGAAGCAAAACTCACACAAATGCCGTAGGTAACTAATAATATAGCTATTGCTCGTTTAGCTGCCGAAGCACTGATTCTCGAACTACAGTACGCAAAACTATCATTCTCAAAACAGGAGAGCAGTATTAGATTCTAAGCCCATACACGGCTTTTGTCGGTGCTGAGAAACGAGCAAATGTGAACAATGCCGATAGGATCTTGCTTGGAAAGCCACTCGTTGTGTTTCAAAACAGCACAGAGTGAGCTACTTATCACTGTGATCGTTATGTCAGCACTTCATAGACAACTCAATCTTCTTGATAAAAATACAGTCCAACTTCAAACATTGTTTTGAAAATACTCGTAAACAGCTTTCATATTTTATACAATTTCGAATAGAATTGCTCATTTTCTAACCGAAGAAAACAAATCATTTTTTATCCATTAAAAATCAATTACCATGACATTTTCGACCATGTGTAAATATTATGATTATTCTGATTGCACTCGTTAGTTTCGTTTTTTTTTCTCTTTCGAATGTCTTTTGCATTATATGCGCAGTTTACTTCGGGCTCATTTCTTTTCGTTATTTAGTCAAAATGAGTAAAATATTACACAGCAAAAATAATCCTACTACGGCAAGTGATGATACACGTGTAACATTAATTCGCGAATCGTCAATCATTGAACATCGTGTAAAAGTACCATTTCTTCTTAGTGATACCTTATTAACGATTCTTCTTGGTATTATCGCTCTATTATTTATTTTAATTATTTTCTTGACAATTCTATATGCTCGACAAAATGTGCAGACAATAATCAAGTAGGAATATATTCGTTTGTTGATGATAGATTCGTTTACTTTCGTCAAATTAGACATACATCTGCAGTACACAGTACTAGCACAACATCCGTCGAAGATTCAACGTCTACGACACTTGTTCGGCCTCCACAAATAATACAAGAAGCTGCTTTTTCAAAAGCTGTGCACATCGAAGAGGGTTTCGTTGCTGCTGCCGATGATTAAAACTTCATAAACTAGTCTTTAGTTTATTAACCAACAGTCTTATAATTATATCTGTCATTACATTGACTCTGTAGTAGATACTTCGACTTTCACATTTTCGCGATGTCTTGACAACCATCGATAGATATGTAATGATTGATGAATCATCAATCGTAACATACAAATCAAACCTAAACATCAATAAAAAGAATAGATTCTTTTTCTACTTAACTTTGTCTTACCTCCATACAATCCTAGAACCGTCATAAACATATAAACGGCATTGTTGCGATCCGGTAGAGTATATCGACATTCCAAGGGATGACATGTTTGAAAGTAAGCCGTATAGTTACTCTCATTGTGCCATTGTGTGACGAAAAGATTATCATTCAATTCGCCCAATGACAAATTTTCATAGGTTGATAAACGAAATCCATCGAAAGGAAAACAACCACTGACAATATCTTCAGTAATTGATTCGATACAATTGAATGATGTTGCACAGGTACAATTCGAAGCAGGAAAACGACGTGGGAAAGTAGCAAGAACATGTCCGTGTTCTTCATCAGTGAATTCCGGTTTCCAATTGCTGGTAAATATGTTAAATAGATGATTGACACTGAACGAACGCATGATGTAGTGTAGAGTACGACGGTAATCAGCTGGAATTTGTGCAATAAACGTTGATACGAGTGCTTCTGTTTGAATGGCAAATGACGAACGCGACATTGGTTCGATGGAGACCAATTCTTGTGTGTTGAAAACATGTTGAGCGATATGAATAGTACGATTAGCTATTTGACAAAACGATGACAACAATCGATAGTGAGCAGTTAGCAATAGTGACGTTTTGTCTGTCTTTTTTGAAAGTTCAATCCAGTGTAATGGTGTAGCATAGATACTCGAGCAGACCGAATGATAATGTGGAGTGATTGATAGGAATTTCGAGTGTTGAACAGCGGCTGTCGAACAGGGACAGGATAGAGTAGAGATATTTTTCAAATAAAGATTGTTAACATCATCGGATGATGGCGATTTGATCACTGTTGTTTTTATTTCCTCACTGAACGGACCCGCGTACAGAAGAGCAGCAATAACAATTATTAGGAAAAAAATTGAATACAATCGAGTAGCAACAATTTCCTGATGTTCGAAGCGACTATCTTCTGCCGTTTGATTTGTAGAAAACAAATTCCATGAACGAATAGATTGACGAATCTCATTAAATGAGCGACGACTTGAGTTTTCTACAATACAACGATGTGTGTAAAAGGGTTTTAATCGAAAATCTTTCACCTGTGGTTATTGTTGATGATGGTGACAGCGACTCTTTCTGTACTTTTGTTTTTTTCCATTGTTGTCGTAGAACTCGAACACACGATGGTAAAACAATTTCTAGAATTGCGCTCAATCCACTATAAAAACCTAACATTATGGCGATCATATACGCCGTATCGAAACGTCGGCGTAAGGTATAAATACATTCTTTCGGAGCACATCGATGATAATAGGCGGTGAAATTATTCGACGTTCGCCAATCTTCTATGAAAAGTTCCGACATGATCGATTGTAGAGTTGTATTTGATTGAAAACGACTATTGTTTCGTCGTAGTGGCTGAACTTTCGTCACGCGCTTGTCCATCGGATGGAATAAACCACTCGCATTGAAATCGCGCATGCTAATTATAAGCTTTAAACATTTCTTCTCAAATAAACATTCGAGTGTTGAAAAAAGAAGAGAGTCGATGGTGTAACAGCCAAGAACAAGACCCGGAATGATTGTTTTCGGTTCTGCATTCAAAAGATCTAATCGTAAATAGAATCCTTGTGGACGTGTACATTCTGAAGTTATTGCACATGAACAATTGCCAATATTTCTCGAATAGAACCTCGGTGAATATGTCATTGTCTGTTTATTCAATAGATACGAAAATCCAGTTGTTGTTAACAGATCTGCGACTAGACGGTTGGTTTGAATCGACGAACGAACCAATTCAAGAAGATGTGTAAAAGACGAAACAGTTCGTTGCTGAAATTGACTTAAACGAGTTTGGATTTCTTGATGAAATTCACTTCGTGATAGCGTATTGATTGAGATTAGCCGACGCGATCGAAATAGGTGAATTGCATTGCTTACTGTTTCTTCCGATGTTTGACATAGGACACGTAGGAGATCAAAGAATGACTGTCCACCAAAGCGAAAGTCGACGGGAGGGAAGAACGTTGTATTCGCAGTGATTTCTTCTATGTTGAAATAAGCCAACCAGGATGATTTCAGAAACGGACTCGAACATATCTGATGATACCGAGGTGATATGGAGAGAATTCGATTGTAGGACATGGAAAATCGTGTGCATGAACAAATCAATGTTGAGGAATAAAGAGTTTGTAATCGTTCGTATTCTGCTAGAGAGGGAGCTCGAACAGTAATTTGTTGGGTACGTTCTGACAGAAAAGTATAACAGCCAAGAACAAGAAAACCTAGAAGTAGTAAGAAGAAATATAGGCGAGTAGCAATGATGCCAACACGTTGTTCTTCTTGATCATTTTCATCATCCGGTGGGAACAAATTAAGTGTCCGAATGGTTCGATGTACGTGCTTTGTAACAACTAAATCGAAAACTTGTAAACATCCGACGATGGTTTTCATTCTACAAACCTTCATTAATTGGCGGAATTGATGTGTTTGAAGTATCTCGTTTTCGTTTGATCAATGTCCACAAATGAACAATCGCTGGTGTGATCATTTGCCAAGCAATAACTAGACCACCAAAAGCACTAACACAAATTGTAATGATTGCTGGCAGACGAGAACGACCTTGATAAGTATATGTTAATGATCGCGGTGAACATGTGGTAAAATAATCTTCAAAACTCGTATTTGGTTGCCACGATTCAACGAAGAGTGACTTATCAAACATCATACCGATTGTTGTCTCCAAAGAGAATTTCGATGATGGGGATTTTTGTAAAGCTTTCGGATGGAAAATCTCCGGTTGAATTGCTAAAATATCCACACATGATTGATCATAAAGACATTCTAATGTGGAGTGTCGAAGTGATTCAAGAGGTAAACAGCCAGCCATCAAGCCAGGTATTTGAACTGGCGGTAATGGGTGGACATCCGCTGGTTCATCTAGTAGGCGCGCTGTCCAATTATAAAAAGCACCAGCGGGATGAAAACATTCAGTAGTTTCCAGTGGACACCGACACGTTGTGCGATTTTTCTTGTAATAATAGCCATTGTAAGCCATGTAAATATTGGATAGATAGATCGATCTGATATAAACATTTGTACGTAATGCAGATATGATTCGATTTTGTGCAATATTCATTGACACAATTCTTGCTGTGCGATTCTCATTAGCGAGAATATTGTTTTGTAGGTTTGTGAGAAGACCGCCGACTATTTCATTGAATTCAGCACGTGAAAAAAGATAATTTGTCACTAAGTTTGTTGAATTGAATGTTTGGTAGCCGTCAAGAATGGCCTGTTTTGATGTATGACAAAGTAAAGCTAGTGCTTGAAACTGTGCGAAAGAGAACGTATGAAAATCATAAGCATTGTAGGAAGTGGCGTTAGGAAGGAAAATCGAAGCAATCCAGGAGTCGTCTATGAACGAACTCGAACAGATTTGATGAAAATTTGGCTGTAGTGTGATGAATCGATGGTAAGGAATCGAAACTTGTGTACAAGGGATGTTAATTGTTGTCGGATAACGAGTTTGAAGGGATTCGATTGTCGAAAGAGAGAACTTTTCAAGTGTAACAGTATGTGTTTGAATAATAAGGCTAGCGTAAATAATAACGATTAATAGAGAAATGGAAATAAAGAATATCAATAGACGAGTACTGAGAATTTGTTCTGATAATTTCAGAGTTGGCGTCCATAATGGATCATTGGAGAACAGATTTAATTCGCGTACATTACGAAGAAGTGCTAAGCGAGCCGAAGTTAATAGTCCTTCGGACGATTTTTTACTCATGATTACAATTCTTCGGCTAGAACTTATTTATGATACAATGGGCAAAAATAATTAGTATGTCGACATATATGTCTTTCCTTACTGTCTACCCTTTATAAAATACGGAAAGAGAAACGCATGGATAACGCGACAAGCGAAGGACAGAAGAAAATATATGTTGGTTTAGATTATCAGCAGTATTCTACATTTGCCATTCGACATTATTTGATTAATTTCTTTTTTTTTTGTACTACCTTGAGGATTTCATACAATAACAAGAATATATTTCTCGCGAGAAAATAAAAGCACATTTCATGCGTTCTCGTTAGCTGCCATACTGGCCATGAGTTTTTTGAAAAATTCTGCTACAATCTGTCCTGTATTACCAGGTCCGATAAATACATCGAGATTTCTCGCTGATTCATCGGCTGACTGCGCAGCTCGAGTGCACATTTTTTCTTCATAGTCTTTTATTGCTTGCTCGAGATCATCTGCATTGATGATTGCCAGTGCCAAGTCTGCTGCATCGAACATAGCTAAATTTACTCCTTCACCAGCAAATGGAGACATAAGATGAGCAGCATCGCCGAGCAGTGTTACACCAGGTTTTGAGTCCCATCGATGACCAACTGGCAACGCGTACAATCTACGTGGAACAAAACTATCGTCGCAAGAGTGAATGAAGTTTAAAAGACTTGGATTCCAGTCGGAAAACAAATCCAGTAAACGTGCACGAGCTTGGTCTGGTTGGTCAAACGGAATTTTCGATTCAACGATCCAATTCTCGGGAACACGGAGTGTAATATAGACACGAATTCGATTGTAACCATTGCGTTGAGCAATAAGGCCTTTGTTATCCGATAGAGCAGATAAAGTTCCACGACCTACGAGTTTTGATATTTCGGGATGCTGATTGTCGACGTCTGAAAATTGTACTTCTACCATTGATACACCACAATATTCAGGCTTTGCGTTAGATACTAGCGAACGAACACGTGACCTGTAAAAAAAGATTACTTCTAAAAGGTGTGAGAATCCACGAAAATTAAACTCACCACGCGCCATCTGCTCCAACAACCAAGTCAACAATATCTGTTACACCATTGTCAAAGATTAGCTTATGCTGACCATTGTCTAAACATTCAATACTACGTAAAACATGTCCTTGTGCAATCGTATCTGGTTTTAATGAATCGAGAAGTATTTGTCGAAGATCTTGTCGATCAATTTCTGGTCGATTTAATTCATGTCCAGCATCGACTTCTTCATAATAAACAGTACCAGTTTTATCAAGAATAATTGTATCTTCTCCTTCGGGACGACACAGCGCTTGAAATTTGTCATACAACTCTGCTAGGCGAAGTGCATATTGTCCTGATTCGACATGCAAATCCAATGTTCCACCTTGAGATCGAACATCGATTGAATCTTCCCGTTCATAAATTTTGACTTCTACGCCTTTCAATTGAAGAATACGAGCTAATGTTAATCCACCTGGACCTGCGCCAATGATTGTGACACGTTGAATCTTGTTTTTCGACATGTTGTGATCTTTCCACGTATTTATGCGGTTAACAAACTATACTCCAGAGAAAAATAAATCTCTTATTTTTACTTTTGTAAATGAATGCTGCTCTGATTTTTCTTTTGAGTATATATAGTCAAGGTGAAACTTTTTCTTTCCTTTTGATCCTTACACACGAGTAAAGGCACATTCGTAACGTACTTTGCTGCCGCGTCGTACGACTCAATCTTTATATCTCGATGATGACAGTATCTGTGGTAATAGTATGTGTCACTCTCTGCATTTGGTTTAGAAAACTGACAAACATAATGTTGATCAATGTCACAATAACCTTTCGGATAACGCAACAAAATCCCATCGCTTAATACTATTTTTTGTATATGGTTGATGTTAACTTTTCGCACATCGATATAGTCATTCTGAATAGCAAGAATTGCAACATACCCAGCGGCGCTACCTACTAGCATAATATGAGACTCGATACATGTAGCTGATTATACCATATGGGTAGCTGCATGACAAACAGGTACTAACAAATTTGTTATTTCAGTCTGTATCGGCAACATAATCGAATAAGGTATCTCAAAAACGGATTCACTTGTCAACCAATTGACACTAGCAATTGTTTGATACAGATAACCTTCATTGTTCACATACGAGCGTATAGTTGCGATGGAATGAATCTGTTTGTTATCTATTGATCATCACATAATCCACAACGTTGAATTGATGCTCGCGTACACGATTCGGGATCGATGATGAATTAAGAATATACCATAGCATTCCATGTACGGAATTTAATCTAGTTTGTTTAATGTGACGACGGTCTTCAACAGTTCCATTGACATAGCGTTTATTTAAGTTAACAGCGTCTGCATTAAATGCACTTCGACCAGTTCCACACATATCAAACTTGTCACCGGAAGGATAACTTTTGTATTTATTCATACGAATAAGCAACTCGATTGGCGGTTCTGATGGATAAGTATCAGACGCTATTGAAGCTACGACATACCATTCTAGCGCACAAGCGATACGAAAAACCCATTAGATTCAGATCCACCGAACCAGCCGGCCCGAATTTTTCCGATGAGACGAACAGAAATGCTGGTCCATTGTCAAATATTGCTTTTACTGGAAAATTAGGTAGAAAATTACTGGTTATTTAATAAGGCAAAATTCCTGCAAACGACTCATTATACTGATTCGACGATTCTCGGCCGTAAGTATACAATGCGTCAGAGAAACGAGTAAGATCACCATCATAATTTGCATCGCTCCATATCGACACTTGCCAAACGCGTTGATCATTAGCCATCATTGTTTGGACAAGGTTAATAATGGTCCTGTCGAAATAATCAATTCAATACTGAAGTACTCACTAAGCATATTTAAGAAAATTCTTATCAACATTGAAAATACTTTCTTTCCAAATGATACATTTAAGTAAAGGTAAGCATCTCTGCTGTTCGTTTTATTTCTCGCAATGTATACTTAAAATAAGTAAACACCATGTTTTTCGATTCACGTGAGAAGTCCCTACAAATATTTGTCAATTGGCATGTAGTAGTGAGAACTTGATTGAATATTTATTTTCACTTATGGCAAACAATTTACTACAGATTCCGTTTTACCTTCTCGAAATTAATTCGTTGAATATCATTGGAGGAAGACTAGCAACATTAGCGTTTTAATATTTATTTTGAGGTTAAAAGTATAATCAAAGTCACACACATTGCACCTGTTTGAAGCATTTATAAAAGAAACAATTCCCATCTGTCAAAGTCGTGTATGTTCTTAACTTGTTTCTTCTCGAGAATTTTCATCGTGTCAAATTCTACTAAAAGAGTCCAATACGTATCGGAAAACGTGGAATCGTTTTCATGATGAATAAAGAACAGAATCTGTCGTGTAGTTTCATTATAAACAGCTTGAATATCTTGTACCACTAATCCTTTGGGTGTGGAGAAAAGAAGTGTTTCATTTCGGAATTCACCTGTGTAAGGATTCATGTAAAGCATAATAAGATCTCGATCAATCGATCCATGTTGCCATGTTGCAAACACGTTTTTCGTTTTCATATCATAAGTCATGCTGCAGAGGTTATGAACTTCGGGCATAAGATGAAAATCGACAACAATATCGTCTTTTTTACCGACAAGATTCAAATCCATTTTAATGTAATACGCTTGTACAGATGGATTTTCAAATCGTGTTCGAACTTCTACAATCCAGTTTTCTTCATAGTCAAAGATATAACAATTCGCATACGAAAAAGCGTATTGTTCACCATCTTGTTTAGTGTACTGTTTTATAGCTTCTAATGTGTGCAAATCATACTCTTCGATAATCAATGTAAATGTACTAACTGAATATAAACCGAATAATCTTTGTCGACGAGGATCGTAGAAAAGATAATGGAAAAATCCATCGTGTGATATCCATTGACTCTGTTGGTAAGTCTTTGTCTTCAAATCAAATGAAAGTAGAAATAAACGTTCAAATGCCGTACCACATTGCATAGGCATGTAGAACACGGATGAATTCTGACCGATGGTAGCAACAGGGCCAGATTCAAAATAGTATAAATCAATATCTTTATCATCGATATGAAATGAAAAGTTCATGTAGAACTGAAATTTCATTAATGTCGATTCGTAGGTGTACACGCTTCCATACAACGGGTTCCTACAATAAAAGACTGATTTGATCACTTTCGGAATAAATATCAATTGATGCGTACGTATTAAAGGGTGCTATAGCATAATACGTTGATGCAGAAACAGTGGTTGTACAGACGATAAATATGAATGTAATCAGCATGATGGTGAAATATGAAATGCGATGTGGGACTCTTATCTTGACAAAACGTTTTTCTTTGTTTTATTTGTGAGCGAAATGTGTCATTTGGTAAAAAGAGCTGATTAGTATATTTGTTGGTCAAATTGTCAGGTAGAATCTTGACGTACACAAATGAGCAATATCATTATGTGACAACGCAGGAAAAAATGAGAATAAACACAAGTGAACAATTCGCGTTTGTTAATGCATGAAGAAACTAAATGTTGCTAGGCTGTTACTTCATACTCCTTTCAACAAAGATTATTTTTAATAAATTGATTTTTACATTGAAGTATCAGGTGAATGAACGCCGGAAGCGGAAGACTGCCGAAGGAAGTCTTTTGCCAATGAAATGGCTGTGGAAACAGTGCTTCAGTACAATACGTTGATCTAGTGGGATAATAAGACTTTCGTATGGGCCAGTCTCATGTAATAAATTTCAATGAGCTTGTTTCTGTATGAAATATTAGTCCACACTTCAGCTACTTCTTCGAGATTTCTCAGTTTGCATACCAGATAATCCCCATATCTTTCTTTTCGAACATAGATGCAAAGGAGAAAACTTATTCTATGATTCAGCGTATACTACGTGTTAAACGTTATCTTTCACTTTATCTCGGAAAACGAAGAGACAATATGGTTGCACAATGAAGATTAAATGCGAAGAAGCATATTCATAGATGGACAGTACAGTTGATAAGAAAAAGTCGAAAAAGAGTAAGCTAGCCCAAATCTTCAGATTCAAGCGATTGCGTAATTATTTTCAACATCAAACATCTAAACAATCTCAAGTTCAGAGCAACGATACAAGAGCCTGTCAAAAAGAAAATATGAGTTCGAGTGTTCAAAAAACATCAATTGGTGTGTGTAAGCGTCGCCGACAAAAATTGATCAAGCAAGAACCATGTGAATCAGAAACAATTATTCAAACTTCTAATCATCAACAACATATCAGTATTGTAAATAGACCATCTACCTGTGCCTTGGAGAGAGCTCGTATTCCAGCAACTAGTTATTCGAAGCCAGATGTACTATCCATTGGTGCATCACGCTCAACAATGAAGGTCCGGTTAACGCGTAGCGAGCATGACGATATTGCATACAGATTTTTAGTTTACAAGATTGTTGAGTCTGAGTTTATTGATTTATCAGTTCTGGAATGTCTCGTATGTTTAATCAATGGAATATTAATCAAAGTGTTTGATTTGGACCGCTACTCTTTTTTGTTACTCGGACTCGTTAGTTCTTATCTTTCTGGAAGATATCTCATGGAAACTTTCCTGCTGCCTATGAACATTTTCAGTTGTTATTCTATCGTCAGAACGTTGTTCTCTCTAATTACATTCGATATTAGTCCCTACACAACAATGTCAGCCATTCTGCTGAGCTGTATAGAAATACTTACTTATCATACACAAGATAAAAAGGTCGCTTATACCGGATTTCTTTTTTGGATATGCATCGGTGATATTATTGTTCGAGGAATGGCAATTAATTTATATTGTTTTATAATAATTGGTCTTACTGTCATAGCGTCACCTATACTATTCGGAGTGTATCTGCTTTATCGTTTCGCTAAGTTTTTGGATAAAAAGTGAAAGGGCAACTTCTCCCGTATACAACCTGTACCAGAGACGATATTGCAAAGAATCGGAAGATGGATCCTTGGGTTGAAGAAAGGAGAATATGTACAATAGTAACTCATCAGGGTGATCTTCCGTACTCATGAATCGAGCGTTGTTGGTTGAGAATTATCGTCAGAGAAACTTCAGTCAACTTCCAAATCTGCATTTAACATACACTGTACAATATATGTACAACCGAGTAAACAAGCACGCTGATAAGCAGTATGCGTCTCTTGATAAAGTGCTGACCATTTGAAAGTGAATAGACGACGTTCTTGACATGAACATTGACCCTCATCTTTTTTCACGTCGTTCGTTTCAATAACATCAAAAAGCGTATCCAATTTAAAGAGTTTTATTCATCAAGGTATTACACAATTCTTTATAACATGGTTCTTCCAGAGCTGAAATTTGTCGACAATGTATAGGGAGAGACTGAATATGATGTAATTTTATTCACGAAATTCGAAAAATCTGTGGTCAATAGAAGAACGACAACGAATTCGATGTCGATTGAAATGTTATTTTAAACTTGTTTTCAGAACATCAGCTATAGTAACTTTACCTTGGATTCGAGTAATTTTTTCATCTGTGGTCCAATGTATGGTATTATCGTCGAAACTTTTGACCATTTCAATCCAATTGTCGGTTGTTGTTTTAGGCCATGCATGTTTACTTAAAATTTCACGTATATGATCATCAGTCAACGGAGCTGCTGCGACTGAGTTTCCTAAAACATCTCCGACTGCCTTCGCAATATCGTTCGGACTGTACGGTTCTGGTCCCTCTAACTGGACCACCGTTAGTTTATCAACTTCACTGTTCGGTTTCAACATATATTCGCTTACAACTCGACCGATATCATTTGTCGCAACATGTGGAATCTTTCGATCTAATTTCTGCAACATTGAACCCAGAACTGGTGTATGTCCGGCTTTCACTGCCGATGCAGCACTTAACCAATTTTCAGTAAACCATGCACATCGAACTATAACAACTTGTGGTGCACTTTCTTTCAATGCTTCTTCGAGTGTGTGTGTTGTTAGAATACATCCTGTTTTCGCACTTAATTCTGCGCCAACTGAACTCAATACAACAACGCGTTCGACTTTTGCTGCTTGAATAGCTGTTGCCAACGCTTGACTAACGTTTGCTGCTGCCAGTTGCAAATCAGGTTTCTCATAGCCTGGTGGATTCATGGCAAAAACAGCTTTCGCACCTTGAAATACTTTCGTCAATACTTCGACATCGGTCAAATCAGCAATCGTCACTTGAATATTACGCGATCGAAATGCTTGTGCTTTATCTTCTGAACGTATGATGACATGAACAGAAACCGATTTTGCAAGAAGGTAATCAACAACAGCAGAACCGACTTGACCAGTTGCACCAGTTACCACATACGACATATTGAGTTCGTTTGATGTTTATAAAGCTGTACACATTACCTTTTTATAGAAGACGTGTTTTTCTGTTCTTTCACAACATTACCTCCAATTTTTTTAATTTTTATTTTCAATAACGTAAAAAGAACGAACAAGAACAATTGTTACATACTTCACTGTGACATTTAAACAAGAAATATAATGACGGTGCATTTTTTATTTGTCTTACATCACGTCTCTTTGCAAATATTTCTTGATTCTCTAGGTATCGTTCGTAGTTGTTCTCCTTCAAAACAAAAGCATGTGACTTCAATGACATTCCGTCGGCATATTTATTTGAATATGATTTTTACGCATTTCAAATAAATGTAAAATTCGCATTAGTGATATGACATGCACTGATCCACATGATTATATGAGTAAATAAGTCGAATAATGAGTATTTAGTAACGAAAAGACAGTACACAAACGAATGGGTACTTTTTTGGTATACGAATATAAAATTTGAAAAGTTTATGAAAAGTTCAGAGATTATACGAAATTCAGAGAAGTATGAAATTGTTCATTGATTGATGCTTGAAGTATTTTGAAATAAGTTGTTGTATTGCGCGAGTCGAATTCATCTTTCATGGTGCCATAGTAATCGTTTCCATAATATAAATACTGCGAATAATTAAAAAACACCGAGATCAATATTGGCAGAGTAAGGAGAGTAAATGGAAACATGAGAACAATAGACGCTATTGGACGATCTTCTTTCGGGAGTACTTTTACTGTACCAAGTAGGAATGGGCCAATGATCGGGATAAATGAAACAATTGCACAAAAGGCTAGGGCAGCCACCCATAAGACTATGTAGATGATGATCATAAATACATAAGCGGCAGCCATTGGTATTACATTGGTAAAAAGATATGGAACTAAAGGAAGACCAACAACGATGATCGTAAGAAGCGATGGCCATAGACCAATGTGATACTCGATTCTCTTCCTCAACGATTCCTTATGTACTTTCTCCACATATTGTCGCACCCGAAAGTATACGTACAGCTTAGTAACAACAAGCCAGAAGAAAGCACAATATGGGACAAAGATATAATTGTACAATCGATAACCGAATGCATTATAACAATTCCATTCGTTGGCTTTTTCTGCTCCTATACACGATGACTGTATGTAGAAGTACCAAATCGTATGTGCGAATAAAGGCAAAGAGTGAATAAGTAGGTCGAACAGATCGAACTTTAATTTTCCATAGAGAAGATTAAGATCTCTTCGAGCTATTTCAAGTTCTTGTATAAGTATATTCTCTTTAAATGCTTGATGTTCACGTAGAGAATTAGTAGTCCAGAAGCGGGGACCTATAAATGACCCAGGAGTAACCAATGCGTCTTGAAAAGACTTCATTCTCACAAAACGAGGATCCTGGCGTTGTCTTCCCCTCAGTCGATGTTGAAATTGTCTATTTAGTTGCAGTACTTCCCTGATTTCAGCTAGTTTTTTACGTAATATATAGTGACCAGCTGCAATCTCTTGTGTAGTGGACCATGTGCCATAGCGCATTCGATTCCAAATACGCTGCAAAATAATATCTTTTACAATCAATTGTACGATCATGATCCAATACGGTTGAATATTCATGTGCTCTTGAGGTAAGGTAAATAGAAGTGGATTTGCATTTTGTATCCTTATTGGCACTGGTCCAGTAAATTCTTCATTGTTACTACTTTCTCCGGCACCCATGTTTGTCTTGTACTGAGATAGACAGATGACAAAAGATTCAAATTCAACTTACGTGTATCTTTGCTTATCGTAATCAATCAATGAAAACCAAATACCCGTTGTGTGTTCTTCCTCGATACTTTTTGAGAGATATGACGAATTGGCGTTTCGTTTTGTTAAGCATGTATAAAAAAAGGAAGTACGTTTTCGAGTTACTCCATCGTAAACCTATACTACGTTTTGTCGTCAATATAGATGACCAGGTTCTTGCGCGTGGTTTTATTTATTTTCTTTCTATACAGGTATCTAGCAAAAACTACTGTTTACCGGGTACTTCCTCACCTTGATTTCAAAAAGCATTGATCAGTCTTTCCTAACAGTATAATAACGAACAAATCGAATGGTCACGCATTTCAATATGTTAGAAACCTATGAGTAACCTTCATACCGGTGTGGACGTAGATGGTGTAGAAGAAGATAATATATCATCGATGACATAACGTTATGTAGAAAATCGTACTCAGAAAGAAAGAAGAAAAAAAAACAGACGTAAATGAAGCATTCAACAATCTGTTCGCTTCATATTTATATTCACACTGACTCCAATCAGATAAAATTTGAATAATATCCTTCGTCGTCAAAGACTCCGATAAGCAAAATCGTAACTAGATGAAATGACTAATGAAACTCCTTTCATATTCTCAATATAGAACAACATTTCCAGTTATATCTTGTAAGCATCTTGGCAATAAAAAAAAACAAGAAAAAACATTACTTTTATGTATTCGAAATTGTTACTGATGATTATAGCTTACACAAAAACTACGAGAAAAAATATAATTATAAAGCATCATTAATTGGTTGCTAACGTTTGCCGTCGTTCTACTTTCATTTTAGTCTGATTAAATTCAAGATCTATTGTCATAATTGTCGAAATGAAACCAATGACAACACGTCAAGAAATAAACATAACTTCTCACCAGATTTTGTTGTAACGCATCATCGAAATACTTCATCCCAACATTTCCACTACAATTCCTATCCAGCAACAATATGGTCAGTTCCTACATGAAAGCATCGAAGCGAAGATACAAGTAAGAAAAGAAGTTTTACAGTGTTAGTAGTCAAAGCAATGACTATGTATATCATTTTTACATGTCCAATTTTATCCTAATGCAGACTCAAAGTAACTATTACCTATATAAAAACTGTAGATGATAAATAACCAAACGAACAGATATCATCAGCTACTGTGTTATTGTAGAGAGAAGCAGCCAGACGTCGAGCTCCTGTGTCTCCAATTTAGTAGATGAACAGATCTAATGTATCGAAACCCTACCGGTAGAAGATAATGGATGATCTGCACATTAATAATCAATGCGAAAACTACTTGTGCATTTTTACGCAGATTGAATACGTGTGACACTTGAGAGTTCTCTTCCCGCAATGAAATTATTCAGTGATTCATTGGTTCTCTTCGTTTTCAGTATTTTTGGTATTGCCAATGAATAAAAGAGAATTGATGTTCTTTTTCTTTAATCAATCTTTAAAATAACAAAAAAAGAAACAAATCAACATAGACTAGAGAAGAAAAACCAATCTCGGTACTAATTCGTTGTGGATTCGTCGATAGGTGAGTCTTCTTGTTTTCTAATTTGAACACGATAGATTGTAGTTCCCAACGATCTCATTTTTCGTAATACCGCTTTTGCTGCGTTGAGAATCGATCGACGAGATCGTAATTTGGAAAATGTGTTCTTCTCTGCGCGTAGTTTCTTCGAGAATTGTTTCGTCACGTTCATTATCTCTTTTTTTCCATCAACAACAGATGTTACACTCGATAAATCTATACGTTCTCTTATGTTCTTTGTTTTATTCAGACTTTCAGTAACAAACAAATGAAATCCAGCTAATGTCGCAACATTCGCTGTTTTCCGTAATAGCGTGCGAAATGCATCCAAAGCCTGGAGAAAGAGAAAGAAAATAATGGTATAGGAGAGAAATAAAAAAAACCTACGGGACGAAATGTTTTCAACTGTATCTTGGTGATCTCATCAATTGCAGATGGAAGGTCAGAAGTTAACAGTTTCACCGAACTTCTTCTATCGTTTTCTTTAGGTTTTGGTTTAATATCTGATACATTGGAATTCTTCATAACTTTCATCCATCGATTACGAATAATCTTCAAATAAAAGGTCACGGCTTTCTTTATCCATTATAAAATGATATATTTACCCTGACATTGTTATAGAATTGAAAAAACGAAGTTCGAAGTGTTACGTAAGCTTTCAGATGACGAAATTTTTCAATACTTCCATGAATTAACGAATTAGTCGAAACAAATATATCATAGATATTGTTTAAATTATTCAAATACAATGTTGCTTCGGTTTCATTCGATTGTTGTTGCAATGGAACAATGATTGAAAAGACATAACCGTTAATCAAACATAGGTTTTCGAATAGTTTTGTTAGAACTTTTTCCGAAGAGTTCTGCGCGATCAATTCACGAATGATTTTCAGCATTTCATTAATTGCATGGACAAATGAATACTCTACAACAGCAAAAAAGCATCCATTGGTTTGTTATTAATATTAAAAGAAGACAATTACCTGTCGTCGGTGGTGTTGATTCGGCTATTGATTCCTCTGCTGGTTCACTTTTCACAACGGAAAGTGAATTACTATTTGTATTGTCAGCTTCACTCTCAATCTTTATTTCAGGTGGAGGATCGATTTTAACCTCCGACGTACATAAATACACAATGGTACTATTTCTGTTGAATCGATATTTATCCATGTAGTTCGCTAATGTTTTGAATTTTTTCACATCGAGCGGCTGAAGTTGGAAATCGTACAGCACTGTTTGTTGTTTCTGATCGGCTGAAACGAAAAATCGGTCGGAAACATTCAAAGAACGAAGTTTTCTCTTACGAAGAGAGTAAATGGTGAGAAGTAGATTATGAACATCATCGAATGTCATTTGCTCATCGCTACAATCACAAGTTCTTGTACCACCACCGCCTCCTAACTCCACTTTCTTCACTCGACCATCTCGAGTTAATAACAAACGACCACAACGGAATTTCTTGCTCATTTTTATCGTTTAAAAATCAATATGAATTCAAATCGAGTTTCGATTGATTCGAACAGTAATTGGCTCAAGCCTATTAGCAATCGCAACGAGAAATTTACAAAAGAGAGATAGATGGCGTTCGACGTCGACAATCTACAAAGGAGAAAGATATGTTCATTATGACAATAACTATTAGAACTTACTTTTCAATAGGGAATTTTTATTACTATCGTTGAGACTGTACGTTGCTCTATGATCTACTGAGGAGAATGAAATTTGAAAACTTAAACGTCGTTTACCATTCACACATGTGGCATTTTCATGTAAGAAAAACGAATTTTGCTTTCTGTCACGTTTTTTCTCTTTATTTATGTTGGAGTAACCAAGTAAGAACTGGCAACGATTAACATGGCTCGCCAATGGTTCATTTCGACGCTAATAAACAGGTGTAGTGTGAAACTATCATCGTTATTCTATCTATTGATATTACTATTGGTCATTGTGGCAGCATTTTGCATTAAGTTTGGACCGAATGTTCAGAAATCAACAGCGCATCCCGTATTCATCTTTACTTCATCACGGAGACCTACAACGGCAACAATAACGACCTTTCCATCACCACAACTGACCAATAAAGACTGTAAGAGACTTGATTTTGAGGGACTTCGCCTTGCGAATTCAACTAATCCAATTCCTCCAATATACGATTTTTTTATTTTCAATGACGAATTGGATCTGCTCGAAATACGTCTGTACGAGTTGTACAATTATGTAACTCTTTTTCTCATTGTGGAAAGTGAAATAACACTATCGGGTAAACCGAAACGATTGTATCTCAAAGAAAATTGGCAAAAATTCAATAGATATCATGAGAAAATGCGTCGATTCGAGGTCGAGTTGGATCAATTTCCAGAAACCCAATGGTCCAACGAATTCACATTGAGAGATGATGGTCTTCGCATTGCTCTTCAAAACCGTTCAGGGTAAGTAAAAGCAAGGTTTAGCAGGAGATTAACGCATTTCCTATTTAAGAGATATTATTCTACTCACATCTGACGTTGATGAAATACCTACAGCTCACTTTTTAAATGCTTTAACTTCGTGTGAGTTATCAAATCCATTTCAACCACTGGTACTTATCTGTGCCTATTATTACTATTCATTTGAATTCCGACGTGGTACGACAGAAGGTGCAACTGTCACTTTCTTGACTTTGGATCCTGCGGAACAAGCTCAGACGATCTCTGGCAAAACTTTACGTGATAATCGCTTCAGTTTTCAACGTATGCCAAGTTCTTGTTATCATTGTTCATGGTGTTTTGATCGGATCAACTTAACACGCAGTAAACTGGGCTCGTTTTCTCACACGGAACTGAATAGACCGGAGTATCAAACGCAGGACCACATACTCGCTCGGTATCGTGAAGGAAAAGATCTGTTCAATCGGGCTAGTGAAGTGTATGTACATTTGGACGAAAATGATGAAATTCCTGAATTAGTCAAAGCACAGCGAGATCGGTTTGCTTATTTGTGGAATAGAACTACGCTAGTGAATGTAGGTTTTCGAGATGTGACCGTCGACGGCATTAATGTAAATATGAAAAATGGAACGAGATAAATAAAATTGTGATACTGATAAGATTTTTTTTCTCTTCGTCAATGAATAAAACTTTTGGTACTAGCAGGTGACAAATCTAGGAATCATATGGCATGATGAATGGTGAATTTTTCGATGGATTAGTCGATTAATGTGCGAACAGCATCGAGAATTCGTTGAATACGTTTGTTGGTTTTACTCATATCCAGATTTAATTTATTTGGCACATAAGCAAATGATAGTTGTTTGTCTGGACAAGCAAATGCTATGCTTCCACCTAAACCTGCCGATAAACAAGCGACAGATGAGATTCGCAGTACGAGAAACGGGTTAACAATCTTACCCCAGTGTCCAAAAACATTGCCGAACTCTTTCACAACTGTATCGTCTAGCATGAAACCACCTTGACTGAATTTTGTTGGCATATCATCAAGAATTTGATCGGGTTCGTTGCGAGGTGTGTTATTGCGTATAGCTGTCGCTAAAGTTTTCGATGTTAAAAGGTCTTCTGTGAATAGCAGTGATGCATAGAGTCGTGCTAATGAACGAGCATTCGTGAAAATGTTGATAATAGACAATCGTTTGTCTGTACTATCAATAGGCGGAAGTTGAATAAGACCATTCAGAGTGAATGCTCGATACTGCAATTGACTAAAGGAAGTTTCATCGATTAGCAGAAACACATGACAGTTGTACAATACTTCACTATAGGTTGATCTGATGATGATTCCAGTGGAGGTAGTATACTTGCACAAACTTGACTTGCGTGCTGTTTTGGTAAACGTTTGGCAACAAAATATTCACAACTGTCTAGGATGGGAGCGATTTCTTCTTCAATGAATTGTCCCATTGAACGATGTTTACCATTATCAACTCGGCGAATTAATTCATTCGCTAAATAAGGAAAAGTCAATGCATGGTAACCGTGACCACCAACATTAGGCTCCCAGTAGGGTTTCTGTTCGGCAAGAAGTTGTACAATTCTCGTTGGATCTAAACAAAAAGTCTTCTGCTGACGGATGACATGGAAAACTGTATAAGGTTATACCGTCATAAACATCTTCTAATTTCAATGAATCATCATCTATTACAGGCAAGCCAGCACGATGTGATAGTAAATCTTTAATTTTGATATTCTGCTTTCCGTTCTGTTCAAACTCAGGCCAATATTTAGCTACGGATTCTTCGTAATCCAACCATCCTCGCTGAACACATATAGCCAAAGCAGTAGCAATGATACCTTTCCCGGTTGAATAAACGATTTGTAGTGTATTATGTTGATACGGTTTCGCATGATCTTCACTTTCAAACCATCCGCCAGTTAAATCAACAACACATTGATTTCCGTGATAAACACAAAGTGTAGCACCGACATCAAGTTGTTCAGCAAAATTCTGAAGGAACAATTGCCGAATGCATTCCCATGCAGGTTTACAGTAACCTGATACTATACCTTCTGTCTCAAGGCTACACATACCTTTTATCTTTTAACAAATCGTCTCTCTATACATAGTCATCAATGGATGATCCCTTTTATTCAATCAAGATATGATCTATACAGATGGCGCCGCTCGAAAGATGCATCATTGTCTGCATAAATTCAATTTCGATAGGTACAATGATCTCTGTTTTCATCTTACCTTTTTTAACTTTATCAGTTTAATATCATTCACCTGATCAAGGCGGATTGTCAAGTTCTTTGAAGAGCTTTATCAAGAAATATTTGTATCTTGAAAGGCATAAATTGAGAGAATGTATGTAAAATCACTAGTAGACGACTAATCGAGATTCCTGAACCGGTCAAAGGGCAAGAGATTATTCTAACCTTTGGATGCGTAGTTTTGAATATATGATACGAATAAAACGTCGTAAAGATACGCAGCTTCTCACAGGGGAGAAATGTCGAGTGACAAAATCTCCCTTCATGATATCATATAGAAGTATATAAAACAAATTTGATACTGATAATATCTAAACATGCAGATAGCAAAGGTGAAAGTGATACAGCTAGTGCTTGGATAAAAATAACTCATTCTTCTCGAAGTTCTTTCTTTTTTTCAACTTGCACTTAGAAAAAGAAGAAATAATGGATGGAATAGTGATTTCTGTCGATAAATACTCGGATGATATGTTTTCGAATACAGCGAAGTATAATTTAGCAAAAACGACAACGACAAAATCAGATCAACGTCAATCTAGTGTTCAAATCAAAACGCAGAATCAGTATAGAAAATCACCAGAAGTATCAGCAGTAACACTTGTTCGTATGACACAACTAGCACCGGAAGAACCGACGATAAATGGTACAGTATTAAAATCTCGGAATTATGTCTGTTTGTCAATAAGAGAGTTTTGTAGATCCTTCACCGAATTCATTGAAGCATATTCTTCGTCAACGTCAGGGTATTTGTCGACAAGATCCGAATTTATCGGAACCTGTAAAAAGATTTTATCGGAGACAAGATGATCTTATCAATGGTTACACACAAGTGGAGAAACAAGCAAACAATAACGATGAGGAACGAGAAAAGAATGATCATCTTCATACAAAATCAAAAAGAATGACACTGATCTTGTCTCGACTTTCATTAGCAGTCAATATTGTGCGTACAATTGTAAAAATTCACAAGAATAATATCTATTCTTCTAGCTATTGTTTCTTACTAAAACCATCGCTGCCATACTATCTAAATCACTGTCAATCGCGTCGACTGTGGTCGATTCAGCTGTTGATTTAGCATCATCTGTTATTCTCTTTTGGGCAGCTCGGGCAATGAAAAAACGAAATATTTACTTGTATCCACAAGGTATTCCTTCATCGAATATATTTACAAACGAGATGTAGTATCCTTTTGCTAAGGTCGGACACGTTTGGAACCAGTTGCTATCGTTATTCTGTCGGTGATTATGTGTGCTGCTTCTGTAATGGTTGTTTACAATTCAGTCGATATTCTTGTGAATGAAATTAACTATTTTACGGAAACAAATACGACTAAAACATTGTCACAAATTGATATGAGTGCGTTTCCCGTGACCGTTATGTGTTTCACGGCGGTTAGCAAGGCTATTCTATTCTTTTTATGTTATCGCGTGAAAACTCCAACAATGTCTGCATTAGCTGAAGATCATCGAAATGATGTGGCGTCAAATATAATTGCACTTGGTTGTGGACTCATTGGTGAGCTATTGTCATACTCTGCTGAACATTTGTTTTGACGAATTAATAATTTCATAGGTTCCTATGCTTATCAAAATACCATTGATCGACGTGCTATCGTCGTGGATCCAGTCGGTGCGATCTTGATTTCTGTCTATATTATTATTTCATGGATCAAACAAGCAAATCGTATATTCTTCTCTTTTAACATCGTTTTCATATATGAACTTCCTTTACATAGGCCAAATCAAACGACTAACTGGTTACACAGCAAAGCCACAATTCCTATCACAAATTACGGTGAATAGCGTTGATTTCTTTTTTTTGTCTTTTACTTTGTTCGCTTTAGTGGTTGACTTTTCATCATTCGGAACATATACTCAAGATAGATACCGTTCGAGCGTTTCACTTTGGTACTTCATTTCTTGTCGAAGTTCATATTGTTCTTCCTGAGACCATGCTCGTCAAAGAAGCACATGACATCGCTGAAGGACTTCAACAGAAAATCGAACGATTGCCGGAAGTAGAACGTGTATGATAAAAATGCCCTCATGTCTTTGTCATTTATATTTTTGAATTCATTTTCTAGGCTTTCGTTCATATCGACTACGAATGTCAACACAAACCAACCGATGAACATAAAATTGTTTAAGCCTATCTTTATGTAACTATACATTTTTAATAAACAAATTGTGGTCTTTTCTTCTGTTTAAATTATTGTTAACTGAAATGAGACATGTCAATACGTATCTCAGTTTGGTAATGCGCGGCGTTAAAACTTTCTCCGATATCCCTGAGAATCCTAAATTGCTAATAATGAACAAGCTCCATTGATGCGATAGGATTTAGAGATATTATACTTGAACATCACAAATTAATTCATATTAATAGAAAAAAAAGACACCTTGAGAATGTGAACAAAAAGTAAATATGATGTTCACATGCACCCAGAGATATAAACTTCAACAATAGTGATATTAATAATAAGTTTGAAATGGGAAAGAAAAAAAAAACTATTGAGCAAATAAAAGAGTTAGACAATAAGGGGAAAAGGTAAACAGAAATAATTAAGAAAAAAGTTCAATGTAGACTACGAAATATTAAAATAAAAAGTAGTGAAATAGATAAAGACTGTTTTTCTCCTTGATAGATAACCATTGAATATCCATATTCAACATCTGATTATTTAATGACGAATGTTTCTTCTTTTTCTCTTTGCACCGCGAATAGTAACTGCTGCATAAGCAGGATACTGTTGAGAATGACCTGGAACAGAAGCTTGACATAGCAGATACATTTGTGTCGCAGCGGTATCGGCAGTCGGTGCAATGATAACGTCATTTCCTTGTTGCTATTTAAATAAAAGAAAAATAAGTCACTGTTTCGATCGATACCAATTCGTGCTACATACATGAGCATATGAGGGAAGAGCTGGATCATTTCCATACTGACTCCATGTCACTTGATATTGTTGAGCACCTTTAACATTACATGTGATAGTTGTTTTCTCACCAGGCGCAATGCTAACTTCTCTTGGCTCGACGGTCACTTCGACGTAGTCTTGTGGTTGATATTGTTGTTGTGATTGTTGATCATGTTGTTGATGTTCTTGTTGCTGTTGCTGTTGCTGTTGATGATGATGATGATGATTTTGACGTTTTGATTCGACATTGACACGTAGTTCTCTGTGAACTTCTCCATGTGAATTACTGACGGTGACTCGATAGACACCAGCCGATTCAGGTGTAGCACGATTAAGAATGAGACGATTGGATTCAGTGGTGAATCCTTCCGAAATTGGTTCATAGCCTTGTGCAGTATATTTGTGCCAGACAATGTTAATCGGTTCAGCCGACTACAAAGAGAAAAAAGAAAGGACATATTTTGTTGAACTTTGAAATTCGTATTGTATACATACAACTATAGTGTATTGAACAATCATACGTTGACCTTCTTTGAGATCAATTGAATCGGGTTGAATTAATATCTTGGGTAAACCACCTAAAAATCGAAAAGATAGATGAAAATAAACTTGTTGATTTCGTCTTGACTCACCATGTTGTGATTGTGGATGGGGTTGATGATGTGTTTCACTAGGTCGAATTTGAATTTGATATGGAATTTGAACACGAGTACCATCATTTCTGTACAAGTCACAATAATATGTTCCCGTATGCTCGGCGCGTGCATTTGTGACTTGTAAATCGTTACCAGCTTGATAAATACCATCGGGAAGTCCTTGGCCATCACTGCGTGACCAATAGGCACGATCATATCCAGCTGGAGCTTGAATCAATTGGTTGCCACCTTCCTCAACTGAGACTGGACCGGTCGGGTGTGGTGGTTGAACGTGAACATCATAGCCAGGTTGAACATCATAGTTAGGTGGTGTATTATAGTCGGGTTGAGGATTATAATCAGGCGGTGTACCGTAGCCTGGTTGAGCGTCATAAGTTGGTTGTTCTACAAAAGAAGAATGTGCCAGTAGAAATAGTTTCAAATTTTACTAGAATTATTTACTGCTAAAGGTAAGAATACTGTTTCCATCGCCATAGTTACCACCTGGAATTGAACAACGATAATTTCCCAAGTATGGCCGCGAAATAGGACGAATGTAAAGTGTTTTTCCTCGTGCAAAGAGTGGATCTTCATCACCAAGAAGCTATAAAGGTCGCCAAGATATTTTACACTTCCATTCATTCAAGTCGATACGTACTTTTTCGTTGAAGTACCATTGAATTCTTGGTTCGTCGTCTGGTAAAGCACCTTCACATTGAATTTCCACGTAATCCCCTTCAGCCATATCCGGTGCAGCAATACGTAAGTATTGAAAGTTCTGATATACTAGAATGTCAATTCCTAATGAAATATCTTTGTCGTCCATTTAGAAAACTAACCTGGTGGTCGCATATCGGGATAGGCGGGTTGTGGTTCTGGTTGTGGATAGTAACGGCTTTCTTCTTCCATGGTAAGAACAGCGGAGTCGCTGTTTCCTGCTCCATCCTGAGCCATACATGTATATTTGCCGATTTTGCTTGGATCGTCAAGCGTGATACGCGATCTCAACGTTGCTTTCGTTCCGGAGATTTGTTTCTCTTTGGAATCAATAAAAGCGTAACGCTAAAATGAAAACGAGAAAAGTTGCAGAAAAGAGATGCGATTTTTTTCTCTTAGAAATCGTACGCGCTCTGGTTCTTCTTGGACCCAATAGATGAGTGTGTTACTATCGGCATTGTTTACAGTACAGATGAGCTCATACGCTTGTCCACGTTGTACTTTGAGTGTAGCAGGATCGAGAACTACTTTAATCTTTGTTGGGCCAGCGGTTGTTGATGGGCCTGGTGCTGCCGTTGCATCTTCTATACGATGGAATAAATAAATATATTCGATTCACACAAAAGATCATCTATTACCATCAGTACCGTTGGCGTCAATCGAACTTCCTATAATAAAAGCAGTTATCAAAATCAAATACAATCATACTGTCGATAATCTCACCATCAGTGATAAGTGTAGCTAAAAGGAAAACGATGAATTAATTACTCACAAGTGGATAAAGAAGATCGAATACATACATATAGTTGTTACGATCAATGCATCGCTATCACTTGCATTATTATCCAATGATTGTGTAGTTTCTCTTACATCAGCGATAGCTGTTGCATTTGTATCAGCTGTGGCCGATTCCAGAGTCGTTGCTTGGTCAGCACTATCAGTAGCTGCGGCATCAGCATTTGTTGTTGCTTCACCAGCAGCATCTGTTGTTGCTTGATCGGCAGCATCAGTAGCTGCAGAAGCTGCAGCATCATCGCTCGTTGTTGCTTGATTGAAAGTTCCATTTTCATTCGCTACTGCTTCAAGTGTAGTAGCTAAAAATGTTACTGCCTCTTCGGTTTGTTGAGCGAGATCTGTTGTCACACTTAAATCTGTTGCCCCAGTTAATCCTATGAGCAAACTTTGTGTTGTTTCATCTACTGGCAGAGCGAAGATTGTACACAACGCAACGAGATGCAACATAAATACGTGCAGGACAATTTTCATCCTTGTAAATAATACGAGAAAAGATTATAATACGATTCTATTTTGTGGTATCGTCTATATATAGAGAAGCTGTCTTCTTTTTTTTTCTTTTTTTTGTTGCTTTCATCACCTATGATTGATATTAATGTATGATATCTATATACCACAAGAAATGTTTCGTTAGGAGAATGGGAAAAAGAAACCTTCTCTTATTTGATGTGACAAGGGCACAAGACTAATACGATGGAAAAAAAAGAAGAGAAATATGTATGTTTAGTATCTTTTTCTGTCTAACCAGAAGAGATATATTCATTAGCAAAGATTGCACTAAGAACAAAATGACGTCTGTCCATAAGATGATAACACGATATTCTTTTAAAATCATTTCCTCGTAGAAATATAATCTTCGGGAAAAAACTTTCCTCTTTCTTTATCTTATATCATTGTATCTGACAGGAAGACAATCTAAATCAGTTTAGTAGCGCTGTTTGCGATGCCGCAAAGATACAATTGGATGATAACCAAAGAAACAAAAAGAAAATGGTTCCCACCAAGTCATGCTATTGATAAATTCAAGAAAAGATAATTAACGGAGAAGCTTCGTTCAAAGACATCGCGTTCAATTAGTCTCCTCCATGCGTCTGTGATGCAAAGTTTTTCTTCTACTTTACTGTATCTGAAAACCGTGGATATAAATCAGATGACTTATACTTAAAACAGATAATAATCTAATTAAGAGGAAAAATCGATGTTTGATACATTGGGAAAGAAAAGTTCATTTTCTCAGTTAGTTATGACAAATATTAAGTGTTCAGCTTCGTACAGTTTTGTCGAACATTCATGGATACTATTGGATTGCTTTGTTTATCTTTAGTATCATCAGAAATCTAATGAAGATTGTGATATATCCATCGCAATCTGATGAAGAGTTGTTTGCTTTGGTTCTCTCATTCATGTTAGTGGTCTTGATTTGACTCATAATTATCTATTTCTTTGTAGCTGGTACAACTCTTTCTCGGTATAATTATTTATGTTTAATATCAATCGATCGACGGTTAATTACATCGCTAAATGTCTCATCTCGTCGATTAAGTAATGTTATTCTTATTCGAAGAGTTACTATCATTAATACAACCGTTTGGATAATCTACAATCTTCATGTTGCGATTGAATTTCAACCGGAAATAAATGGTTGTATCCCACCGTTTGATAGATCTTACTTCGTATTTTAGCTATATTTACCGTTTGTGATTATAGTTTCACTTGTACTACTAAAATTACAAGGAATTATGAAGAAAGATTTGATCAGAAAGTATAATGGCATTGTTCATCCACTGAAATCTGTTGGAAGAAATAATGTCTGAGATTACGAAGAACGATTATCTCGTATGAAAATCTTCCGAGTGTAAATTTATACGTTATATTCATTCGTTACAAAAGAATCTAGATTAAATGGGAATTGATAACTTTTTCAATTGCATGACATCCATTTTACTTAAAATACACACTGTGCAGTACATTTTACCGAATAAATACATGTTTACAGCATACCATTTCGAAAGGAATTTAACAGTATATACTTTCATTTTTATTCGTTGCGATTAAACATTTTAGTCTTATTGAATTTGTTTGTTAAAAGTGTATTATATTCACAATGAGTGTGTTGAACTCAATGTCGAAACAGATAAATCCAAACTATGCCCTATGAATGAAACAATAAATGGATATTTGTCTTAAAACGGTAATAAACCATAGTAAGCAAAACAATCCAATCATGAGTTGGAGAATAGCATAGAGAATTGATTTATCTAGAATAATCTTTGAATATAAAATGACAATCGACGTATGTTCTCGTTTCAAGAAAATCGTACTTGGAAAATAATTATTATGAATAAAGTTAGTATTGCTCCACCTGCGATTATTAAATAGATGGAAATTCGACTATCGATAGGATATGAGTTGATGTATACTGCACCAAATACGATTTGAAGTATGGACACCAGAAAAATAACATGATCAAGAATATTGACAAGTATTTTTTATGAAAATTTGTTGAATAGGTTCTAGAAAGACCAGTTTCTTTGATTGAAGGCTATTTGATGTTATTTCTGCAGCATTAGATTCATTACTCATATTTACCTATGAGTCGCCGTTGGAACGTTCTTTTCCTTTCCACACAGATAAATCTTGATGATACGATTGCATCATTTAAGCAGTAAACTATCGTGTCAATTGAAATTGTAGGTGACATCGCGTTGCTTCAGATAGTGACAAAAAACAGAGAGCTAGTTTTGAGGCTGGAAACTGAATTTACTAATCAACAATCTTCCACTTAATCGTTTACTTAAACTTGTTTACCATGTTTAACAGAATGAGTAATTTTGAAACCTACATGTATGTCATGAAAATTGTGTGCATGACTTCGCTTTCGATTCGAGTGCATTTCTATTCAAAGATTTTCGTTTATGTTAATGCATTTCTTCCTCTCTCTCTCTCTCTCTGTACACACGCATATTTGACAAATAAACGAATTTCGACACGAGTATAAAAGAACAACAAAAATCGTCAAAATTAAATCAAAGAAGACAATATGAAACTGTACGTGTATGCTTTGATCTCTGCCTTTGTGGTCTTGGCTGCCACGGCTGCACCGGCTTTCTTGCAAAATGATCCCAAACGTCCAGTAGCTGACATCGCTCGTGACTTGGGAATCACAGCCGATCAATTTGTTGCCTGTTTCAACGGTGTAACACCAGCTCCTCGCGGCAGCAAACCAACAGATGATCAAGTGCATGCGAACAAACAACATCTTCTAAGCTGTCTTCAACAAGCTAATCCATCCATTACCAATGAGAAGTTGGATGCGGTTATGGATAAATACCGTCCAAGCTCTTAGAAAGTTTGACGATTTTTCTCTTCTCATAAAACAATTTCCTTAAACTCTATTCTAAACGTTCATTATCTTTTTCTTCTACCGAAACAATATGAAATAAAATTTACTTATAATTTGATTCATACTACTATATATACAAAATAGAACTCTCGATCGTCATCTCAGTTGTGTTCAGTAGGATACTCGAACTGTTACGAACGGGTTAAATAACACGCAATACGTTGTTCGACTTTCATCAGGTAAATTCAACGGCTGATAGTCCTTGTAAAAGCCTTATTCTTTACATACATAGATAAATGCGTATATTTTGTTGAGAACATACATGTATACGACTGCTTTCTCCTTTTTCTTCTTCTCTTCTTTGCTCGTTGTGTCTATCAACACATAATTTATCTATCGATTATGAAAGAATAACTGTTTGTACATCCATATTTCTCTCGCTCCATTTACAAAGGCGTATCCAGCCTGATATTAGTCCATGAGGGAAAAGGACAAATGTCGATGAGAGCACAGAAGCGAGAAAAAAAGCTATTAGAGAAAGTAATGTTGCGATTTTTCATTTCAAAGATATATTTTTGACTTCAAAACATGTCAACTAAAATATCACGAGAGCGAATCATAGTGTCATAATAAGATTAATCGTTCATTAGGACATATTTGATATTTTAAATGAATATTGTTAGTTTTCATTTTAAAATATAAGCTTCAATGTCATTGACAGTAAAACTTGTAGTACCGGTAAAAGTCTTATCACCCAGACCGGTTGAATCGACATATGAGCAAGGAAATCTTGTATTACTATATTTGTTCTCGTTACAACCATTGGCTATGAACAGATCACCACGGCGAGTACCCCATACGCTATCGTAACCATCGATAAAATTCGTCCAATCCAAACCGTCACCACCAAAACCAAAGAGATAGGTATCGTAAAGTTCCCCAAGATAACCAGCTCCAGAATGATATACAGCGTTGTTACTCTTCGATTTATCAATGCTAAATTTTGTCGGAGGGAGATCATGCGGATTGGTTAAAGTGAATAAAAATGCGTTTACATCTTGTCTAAAACCTCGAGTTCGACTCCAAATCAGTTGTGTGAATGCACCAAATAAAAAGTTGTCTTCTTTAGACTGAATAACGATCATGGTTGGTCCTTGTCCATCACAACGGCTATGGAATTTTTCGGTTGAGAAACCATGGTCTGTTGCTTTGTAGACTAATTCCCAAGTTTGATTACGATTTCCATAGAATTCATTGAGTTTTAATTGATGCTGCTTATCGGATAACAATGTACCTCCCACGAAAAGCGTCTGTGCATCGATATCGATGCTATGCGGTATAGGAACTATAATTCAAAGACGAAAACTATGTCAAATCGTAAAATTAACTTCTTAACTGTCACAAATGAATTTACCGTGTATTGGATATTTTACTTACCTACGTATAATGGTAGAAAACCCAGGCACATGTCATGGTTTGCTTTCAGACTGAAACAAGGAAAATATCTTCATGCTGAGAAACTTTCTGCATGGTAGATGATTACCGATCAATGAACTTTTCTTTAGTTATTTTCTCGACTTCTCTATCGTCGAATTTCATCATTGTTTTCACCATGAACGATGTTGAGCTGACATCAATACCTTTTAACTCAGCGACAGCTTCTAGGATTTGAAGCAAATCTTCGCTGCTGACATATTCTTGACCTGATGATGCGCACATTTGAAACGTCTATCAAAAGAATTGAAATAGTCGAATAGATCAGCATTCACAATAAAAAGAGTGTCGAATATATACTAATGTCAGCTGATGCTCGATATCACCTGGGACTGTTAAAGAAAGAGCCGTCATATATTCATCGAAGCTTAAAGTTCCACTTTGATTTTTATCGAGCACCTTGAAAGCGTAGTTGCAATATTGTTTCGGATCACCTCTAAAGATTACATGAAATATAGATTGCTTTAATCTTTGGAACCAGTAGATGTACTTAGGAAAGCGTTTTTGGAATTCATTGATGAAATCATTTTCGTCAATTTCACCTGAAGGACTAAAAAGGATTATTCGAAAAGTTTGTTAAGGGAAAGAAAAACATAGCGGGCATGAGTTTTTACTATGCAGCAATGAAGTTTGTGTGCAGAGTCTCGATATTTTTACTGGTCATCGCGGCCGTTAGCTTGTTTTCAGATCGAATCGCTCGAATTTGAATGGGTGTTAACGTTACTAAATAGAAAAAAACATTTCGATGTAAAACTTTTGTGACTCTCATATGGATCCTCGATCAGAAAACGTACCTAGCGAAGAACGATAGTAGTCGAATGATGTGATTTTTCCAAGATGTGCACGATAAATGACGCATTTTTCTAGTTTACCAGCCAAATCAGGAATTAAATCATGGTCAATTATACGAAATATTGTCTGGTTCGTTGCATTTGACAATTGATTCTTGTAGATGCTCCCGAATGTTCGAATCTGCTTGTACCAATTTTGTGGATCGTTCTCCTTCCACTCATTGGTTATGTGCAATAAGTATATTTCATTCTTGTGATGTTGATTGATGAACTGATCGATTGTTTTACCTTTCGGAAACAAAAGACTCAAGTCATGATGCGTTGTGTCAGTATTGTCGCCTTTTACAGCTTTCAAATGTTCATATATCTCATTCAACGAGTCAATTTTGATTTCGTTGCGCGAGTTCGCCTTCAGATACTTTCGCACAGATAACACTGAGCATGGGTTATTCCTCTCGAAATCAGTCAATAGCTCGGTCAGCTGTGTATCTTCACATTCACCCCGGCGCAATTGTCCAAGAACTGTTGAAAGTTGTCTCATTGTGTCAGTTTGGATATGATTCAATTCCGATTGTTTAACAATGATTGCTTCGATCCAATCAGAGGGAAGCCAATCTTTCCATGGTGAAACCTCGTTGAGAAAGTCGTTGATCATCCGTTTGCCTCTAATTATTTGTTCGTAAATATCTTCAAGTCGATTGGTCAATTGCAATGAGACGTTGTTGATTACTCTAAAACATAGGTGTACAGTTCGCGTTGGTCAGTGTTCAGTCGACGACTCGAGAGAAACATTACCGTTGTATGGTCATTTGATATTTGAATGTTTGTGCCATATGTTTCAGCGGATACAATTCGTATTCAAGTTGTTTTCCTTTTCCATCGTTGATTTTTTTCAGTTCAGATGGCACTGTTTTGAAAATACGGAGAACATCTTCGATTGTTTTTGGAACGTCTTGGATCAACATATCACCGGAGAAACTAATTTGCAAAGATCGTAACTTCGAATTGTTTTGATCATTATATTCCAATTTCACACTGCCGCCTTGTTCTTCAGAAGGTTTCGTCACACCACCTATCTCGATCTTTGGTGTGTTCAAAGCCGCTGAAAGAAGACCTTGAACTTCCTTGGCCGCTTCGGTAGTGCTCAGTGTTTGCTCAAACGTTGCCGCAACATTAGCACCCCAAGTGATTCCAATAATGCAATGTGTGGCATTCGAATTTTCGAACGCATCTGATGCGAAGTAGTCGCATAGGTCAGCCATGCTTATTTGCAAACGTTCACTTTTCGTTTTCATATGCAGTATATGGGTGACACGAACGGTACGACTATCCGTCTTTGTTTGCTGTAGATACTTTGCAGAGCCTTCAACTTTGAGTAGACCGGCCATCAAACTAAGTTTTAGCGATCCGTCTATATTTAGTTTATTAAATGTGTCTTTTTGGGATTCGTTTTCATCGTAGATGTAAGCTGAAAAGGCACAATCTTCTGATTTGATGTAAGAGGAAGGTAACTGGCGATTGAATAGATTTCGGCCTTCGAATTTATCAGTGCGGACGTCGTACAAACTTCCGATATCACCCAGCCGACCAATTGCTTGTCTGGTAATCTTTTCACTATCATCATACATGTTTAAATAAACTTTGTAAACAGAAGTACTTGGTAATAAATGAATATCTGAAATATATATCTATGATAGAAAAATTTTCAGGCAGAGTCGTTAGATATTTGAGGCCTTAACAGATATGTTATTCACCTTCGACAAATACGAGAAACAACAAGTTTGTTGATTCTCATTTTCTTTTCATTACTCGTAGAGCACGTACTTTACCAACGAGTTCTTCTATTGCGATGGTTTTATCGTGTAGTTTACATCAAACATTTTTGAATATAATGGTAGAATCTTGTAAAAGATAAATTAGAATCTTTTCGTGATTTTATCTATCCGTTCTTTTTCCTTCAGTGTTCACTTCATCCTTTGTTACTGTAGAAAAAACTTGTAATCTGAGATAAGAAGGAAAAAGCTCACTACAATGTATAGCTTCGTTTTGCATGATAGCGAAACTATGAGGATGAGAGACAAGATTCGACTGTCTAATTCATCTTACCGTATATATGTGCGTACTTTTTACCAAAAGAGTAAATCAAAAGGCATAGAAGGCTAACAGTTTGACTTTTCCGCAACTATAGTATCTTTTTCAATAATAAAGTGCTTTAGCATTAAGGTAAATACGTATATAGAGTCAGTTTACGACATAAACTCATCATCGTTTATCTACTTTGGTTGATAAGCGAGAAATACAACATTTTCTCTCACTTACATAGTCAAAGCATGATACGCATTTTTTCCTTTCTGGACAAACTTTCATAATAGTCAACGTTTACCTCAGAGATGTAGTCAAATTACACTTTTTGTTGTTATTATCGTTATTACGAAGCTAAAGATAATAGATTGATCTACTAATCAAAACGTGATTATTTAGCATATTTTTTCATTAACCTGATGAATTCTAGACAAAATGAATATATGTAATATAATCTTCTCTAGAGAAAAACAGAAAAAAGTCGAATAAGACAAATACTTCACTTCATTTCTTACTGATGAATAATCGACAAAAATACTTCTGTATGTACATAAAAGAAAGTGGATGTTATCTGTACGGCATGAATCCTACGATCACGATTATAGTGAATGAATTTTTGTAACCTTGGACCTTTATTAATAAAAGAAATCAATATAGCGAAAGATAAAATTGAATGAGTGCTGTTTATTTATATTGACTTTTCCTTTTCTCTACTCTTTGTGGATTCATAATTTATCATAGAAGATTTCTGTTCTTCATATAAACGCCATAATGCATCAACAAATATGATGAAATCAACTGTTTGGAGATGTTTGCCGTCAAATTTGCTGGAATAATTCGACGCGATTTGAACATATTCTTGACGATAGAATTGTTTCAAATGTCGAGCGTAGATAAGCAAGGCTGTTCCGGTCGAGAATTGTTCACCGATAAGTGTGAACAAATCACGATGAATACGATTATCATCGAACCATTTCTGTATATCCTTCGATGTCCAATTTTGAAAGGAATTTTCCTGTTGTTCAACTGTTTTTTGTATTGGTTTTACAGGTAAAACTAACTTCTTGTCGGAATGCACGATCGACAGTAGATCGTTCGCAGCATCGACGAATGGTTTTCGCCCGAAATGGACATATTTCTGTCCAGCAATTCGAATGCCCAGCCAACCATTCGCTCGGTACTGTTGATTAGGAGCATAGATCGGTAAAAGACGCTTTTTTAACGTATCACTTGCATATGAAAGTTCTTGTCGACAGGATTTCGATTCATAATAATCTTTCGACACAATCAAAACGATCATGATGGCTTTTTCCATGGCACCGGCAATATCTTCCCACAAATCATCTGAATGAATAGCATGCGAGTGTATTTGTTTATAATCCACCCAAATGGACACATGCTGTGATAAATGTTCGACAAGTTCATGACAAAACTTTGAGTCACTATGTGAATAACTGATCATAATCGATGATTCTTGTTGTTCTTGACATGATTTGTCTGTTGACGAAGGTAAATGTAAGAACTTCAAATTCCATAAAATTCCCTCGGCTGCTTTTTTCAATGAACACAAATCCAAGGGAAACGAAGGTTCTCGCGTAGTGACGTACAACGATGATGAATTTGCGAAATTCGACAATACATCCATTAGATTCGAATTCGATTGGAATTTCTCATGTGAAAATTGATGAAAGGAAATACTCCAGAAGAGATTCGTTAATGTGGTTAAAATTTCATCTCTCATCCATTGGAAGCTCATTGTTGACTCGGATATAGGCATTGCGAATCGAATTAAAAATTGAGATAGACAATCGAATAGTTCATTACTGTCTTTCAGACATTTCTTCAGGATATCATCGTTCACAAATAATTTGCTGAGAACAACGAGCGCTTCGGTTATATGAAAACCTCGATGAGTCAACAAATCGGACTTGATTGCATTGAATATCAATGAGACTAATTGTTCGAGAATATGGCACATTAGTTCATCAGCCAGAAGGTAATTTTCTTTGATTTCGTCAGCTTCGACAAGTAGCGCATATATAATCGATTGAATGAAATCAATAGTTGAATATTCATCTGCACTGTGATCTTTCTTCATCCGGTCTTTGCTATCACCAAGTGCTTTTATGCAATTCAATTGATTCAAAACATTGACACCGATCGTACATCGAGCCAGTTTTTGCACAATGTAACAAATATGAATATCTATATTGTACGAGGGTCTTCGACCAGGAAATGTTAACCATTGAACGCATGCTTGAGGCCATTCATGATAAACGATGGTTGGTACTAATTTTGGTTTTTTACAAAAGATTTTCATCGACATGAGTATCTGGTTGATAAGTTGCTCTCTCTCTGGAATTTGCCAATATTTTTTCGTAAATGCCAATGAATGCGATATGTAATCCGAAGGCAACTGGTCTTCGGGTATGTAAATAAAGACACTGGATATGACCATGATGTTTATTAGACAACTGGCAAGATAATCGTATTGTTTATCAGCAGAGAAATACTCTTCTTTGAGAAGAGAAACGTAGTTTTGAAAAATCACTTCCAAATGTGAGGAATTTTTCAGTGCCAAAAACAAATCCGTGATGCAAGTTACACGACAGGCATTGTACAAGGTTTCCAAGAACGCATTTGTCACATGTGATTCGGCATTTTGACTGGACAATTTCTTGTCGAAAACAGGAATGACTCGATATAGATTATCGATGAGTGAGAGACCAAATGGCTTGTCTTCCAATAATCCATTTGGTGTTGCATCTTTCAGATGAATAAGTAAACGTTCCATCGTTTGAATATAATCATTTTCGGATTGAGTCAACGATAAACTTTTCAAATCGTTTACAAACTCATTCGTAGTCATTTTGGGATGCAAATCGTTTTCTGATTCTTCTAAACATTCGTGTACATTCTTATATACTCAACTGTTTGATACGTCAATCTCATTCATTGAAAATATAACTTCGTAAATTGTCGTTTGATGACGACAAGAAAAGAAAGAAAAAAAAATGGATTTACCAATTTATGCTATTGTAGATTTCGATTCCAGTCGATGAATAATAACAGTTATTACTGTGGAATATATAATTATAGACAAACACGCATCGATCAAATAAAAATGCAATACATTGTATTAGACTCTTTCCTATGATATTTCGACTGGCGAATTTCATAATCGTCCTTGTTTTCGAGTGCCAATGTGAAGAGGACAATATGACGATCGCTAATGGATTATATACTAAATTGTCATCTACTGTTATTTTAACTATTTCTTCGTAGCATATGAAGAAAATCGTTTTGTAAGGCGAACAAGCAAATTTGCTGTAACGATAGAAAAAATTGCATTTTCTTTATTGACATCTGTAACGAAGTGTACGACGAGGTGAGAACATCTCCTTTCGAGATAAACACATCGCAGAATACTTCAAATGCTGTTTTTGTATCGTTGATTGATATGAATTGCTTCGAAAACTGTGCTGTGAAAATGTTAATCTATAATATTGCGACTCTTAGCGTTGATTACCAAGTAAAAATAGGTAGTTTACATTATATCTAGGTGTTGTCATTACTGTTATTGTTGCATATTGAAAATATGAAAAAAATTTTGTAAATTAAAGAATGACGTTCATGACTATACGCATCTAAGATCAAAAGAGAAAAGGAAAATCAACGAGTAAAGTCATTTGTTTGAGTTTTCAAACTCTACATAACATGAAGCATACAATTCTGCTGTTCACATTCATAACAATCATTTTACAAGTAGATTCACAAAATAGCAATGCATTGCTATTGTCTAAAATCGGTGATGTTCGATATCAATGTAATCAGACGAATTGTTCAACTTCGACGGTTGTTTCCAAGCCGAATCTGAGAGCGTGTCAAACGAGCTGTTTAATGGATACAAGCTGCCGTACATTAACGTTCGATCAAATCAATCATCAATGTGAACTGTTCGCTGACGGTCCAAATCAATATGGTAGTTTGATTGCACAAATAGGTGTGATGACTTTTATTGCTGTTAATCGACAATTATCAGCTTGTAAGTGTAGATTTGACGTATGTTTTCACAAGAAAGTGAAGCGGTAGCTGTGTGTAGAACTTATGTTATTAAGTTTCATGTCAGGTCATCTTGACTTAACATTATAGTTGATTCATGAAACTCAGATTTCTCATATACTTCTTTTAATACATACATATTGTTTTCTTTTCAGCTATGTCGACGAACGCAACGACATCCATGTGAGTTTAAATAATAGTAATTTGAATAAGAGAAAAACCTGAACAATATATATTCTCTCGATGTAATATAACTGGTTGTTTTTTGAGCTGTCTGACTAACATTTGGAAAATAGAAAGTTCGATAATCAAAACAAAGCTCTTCACTTACCGTGTCGCTTCCATTTTGCTGAATAGTTTGGATAGCAATGATATTCAATTTAATTATATAAATAACTAAAGAATATTTCTATATAGTTATATCAACTCTATTTCTAACACATTTTGAAAAATGAAATGATGCAATTTTTTAACATGGGGGTTTAGGAAGATTATTTCTTTTGATAAATATGCGTATATTATTGTTTGTTTCTGGTACTATTATTTATACATTGATACGTATAGAAAGACAACATCATCATCATCGACATCAACGTCATCCACGTCTACAACTACAACAGCCACAATAAGTGAGTAAATATCTTTATTGAAGAGATGTTCATCAGAGCAACGTTCATCTTGCTGTACTTCTTTAAGCAAAATTGTGCATTTTCAATTCGTTTAGTTAGTAGTAGAATAAATTCACTTCTTCTATATTATTTCGAATGATCTTTCATGTGTTGCATTGACAGATGAGTCACCTATCTGACTTGGTGAAGAATTTGCTAAAAAACATGCTATTCTTTCTTTGTCTATATTTAGTATGGAAAACGATAGCAAAAATGTATACCGGACGAGATACACACACAGCATCTGTATTATCAGATGGAAAAGTATTAGTTGTTGGTGGATCTAATGCTGGGTATGTTGCAACGGCTGAGTGGTATGATCCTTCGACAGGTAACTGGACAAAGTCAGCAAACCTAAATGTTGGACGATGGTATCACACGGCATCCACGTTATTAAATGGATCAGTGTTCGTTGTGGGTGGTGGAGGAAGTGCTGGTTATCTCAATAGTGGTCAATTATATAATCCTTTGACAGGCACTTGGACAACAATAGCGAATATGAATGTCGCACGATTCGGACATACAGCATCCGTGTTGTCCAACGGATTGGTTTTAGTCGTAGGTGGACAAAGCAGTAGTGGTTCTTATGTTAATAGTGTTGAATTATATAATCCATTGACCAATACTTGGACGCTGAAAGCAAATATGAATGTTGCACGATCTTATCATACTGCATCTACATTATCGAACGGAGCAGTATTGGTTACAGGTGGACAAACAACCGGTGATATTTATCTTAGTAGTGTTGAATTATATAATTCATCGACAAATACTTGGACAGTCCAAGCGAATATGAACGCCGCACGATATTCACACAAAGCATCTGTATTATCAAATGGGAAAGTATTAGTGGCTGGTGGATATAATGGATCTGTTGTTTTTAATTCTGCTCAGTTGTACGATCCGTTAACAAATACTTGGTCGTCAACAGGAAACATGAATACTGCACGATATAAATATGCAACATCTGTGCTATCTGATGGATCGGTGGTGGTTATCGGTGGAATAGATAATAGCAATACTTTTCTCGCTAGTGGCGAAAAATATAATCCGTCCACAAATACATGGGCAGTATTATCAGCAAGCATGAATGCCGTACGATGCAGTCATACGTCATCTTTATTGCCAAATGGACAAATATTGGTTGCTGGTGGCTATAATGGAACTGTTTCTAGCAATGCTGTTGAATTATATTAATATATACTATCACAAACACACTTCGTTTTTCGTTTGAAATATTCATTTACTTTCAATCACACTATTTTTAACTCATAAGAATACGTCAATTAAATATTGTAGCACTTTCATTTATTCTAATTCTGTTAACTTCACATACTTATTTTAAAATGAGGAAAAGATTGTTCGATCAATGCAAGTCCAAAATACATTACCCTCTCACGCATCGTCACCCTTAGTTATGACCTTATCATGTATTATGTGATCACAGAGACAAACTTTGTTCCGACAAGTCGCGTTACAACGTCATTTATATTTAGTAAATAAGAATCTGTGCATCACTGGAACGCATGATCAAAACTAGATATAGACTAGTTTAAACATCTCTTTCAATTTTCTCCAGTTGACTTAATCCAATAGCTTTCTAACGGATACTTTGTACACTTTTGATGAAGTGAAACCTTTTATCTTAATTTAAATATATAGCGATCCATTCTTCTAAAAAAAATGCGTGCGTGACGTCAAACTGTTCTTGCTTCGGTTGAATATCATGTGATACTTTAAAATGGGATTCTATCTAATCTTTGTTTCTAATTGAGCTTTTCTTCATTACTTTTTACGTCCGTTGCGTATACATTGACTGAAAAGGTCGGAACCATGACATTATTATACGATGCTCAACAGTTTACACTCTATGCTGGTTACTTTCTGCTGATCGCCGGCGTCATTGGGAATGGAATTAATATTTTCATCTTTCTAAAAAAACGAGTATATCGTACAAATCCATGTACGTTCTATTTTCTTCTTGGTTCAATGGTTAATATCTTTTATATATTACTTAACCTTAGCATTCGTATTCTAACAATTGGTTATAATGTTAATGTAGTTGGAACATCAACTGCCTGGTGTAAAATACGACAATATCTTCTTGTTATTCCTTCTATACTGTCTATAACACTCTCCTGCTTGGCTACCATTGATCAATTTTTAATTACATCAAAAAGTGCCTACTTGCGAAAATGTAGTCAGATTCAATATGCTCATCGAATTTCTCTTGTAGCCCTTTTGATCTGGTGTTTGCATGGAATTCCTATTTTACTATTCTATCAAGTTTCGCCAATTACAAAAACTTGTATCGATACAAATGCTGACTTTGCAATTTATGCATTAATATACGTCATCGGTATTGCCTGCACAATACCAGTTTCAATTATGATCGTCTTCGGGTGGTTAACTTATCGGAATATTCATCAAACGAGAAATCTGACTGAATTACACATCGATCGACAATTAATAAGAATGACGCTGATTCATATAGTATTGGTTACTGTTAGTTTATTCCCGTTTGGTGTTTATAATATCTACGACTTGATTACAAGTACCACTCCCAAAGGTTATGATCGGCAGTTAAAAGAATATCTCGCTTCTTCAGTTCTTAGTATGGCGACATACCTGTACTATGTTGTATGTTATTTCATTTTTCATCAAATACGTTCATATGTCTTTATTTGATCTTCTAGGGAAGTTGCTATACGTTTCTGGTTGCATCGAAGCGTTTTCGTCAAACAGTTAAAGATCAATTCCTTTCGAAGCGAATACATAATGAAGTAACACCATTTTGAAATCCTTTTATACAAAAAGGTCATGTTAATCAAAAAACAACTCTTATTTTAATGAATGTTGTCTTTATTTTTATGTGCACATGCGTGATATTCTCGACAATAGTTTGACAGGCAAAGACAACTCCAGTCTGAATTTATAAGAAATTACTCATAGAGAGACGTCCTGAAAATGATAAAAAAAGCTTTAAGACTGGATCCATTCGTGTGCGATAAAGCCGGGGAGAAGTCATATCGGAAAGCACAATATTGATCTTTTATCTCAACCTACAGCTGAGACAGATTTATCTCTAAAGTAAAAGAACTGTCTACATGATTGGTACCGCATTAGGCATGTGAATAATATCTTAACCAAACTCGAGAGATGCTTTAAATAAAGTGAACAAAACTGCAGAATCATACGATGAAATTTGTTTATCATTATTTGTTTTTGCTGATAATTTTCATGAACACCATTTTTTGTTGTCGAGAAACATGTAGCAGGAAAACGGACGGAAAACAGATGTGGTTGAATTTTACCTGATAAGCGAGTATATCATGTTTTTTTCCAAAAAGAAATGAATGAAGAGAACAAAGTTATTTCTATTTGAATCGATTCAGTTTCATATAGAAATGATACAAGCATTCATTCTGCTTCTGACATGTATGATGTGCTATTCCCGTTATTTGTTCTATCATACGAGTAATGAACAAGTATTCGATTGTTTATATGCACATATACAATATTCATTGGAAATGAAGACTGGCGGAGCTTACCTATTACTCTATCATATTATTCCTTATTGTCAACGATCGAATGAAAATAGAGAATCGATGTTCATATCAGATGAGAATATACAAAATAAGATAAGTTTTAAAGAATTGTATCGTAATGGTGTCACAAGTTCTCAGCTATTAGATTGGTTCGCTCCAATTGATATTGCAGAAGAGTATGAAAGCAATGGTAGAAACTCCGACGAGTTCTTTTACAACTGTTCTTTGCCCTGTTTTGGTACAAGATGTCAATATCGATTAATTATTGATCGACAAGTTCCATTTGGTATACTTGTTCGTGAAACTTTTCTTGAACGTGAATCACCATCATTGACTATTAACTTCTCTGTTGGCGCATGTTATTTATTTTTAAATACGTGTATTCGTGGTCCCTCACCAATGTGTCTCGATTGGCGTGAAATCTGTAATGGTGTTTATGATTGTGTTAATGGAGAAGATGAACAATTCTGTTATTTATTGGAACAAAATCAATGTTCGAGCGACGAATTTCAGTGTCTTAGAAGCAAAGAATGTATTTCGCAGACATTCTTCAAAGATTTCGAAGCAAGTTTTGAATGTCTTGACACTAGTGATGAGAATGGCGAATTGGCAGGAGAATTTGGAGAACGTTGCATCTCATTTCCAACCTTTGAATGTGAAGAAGTGGCACGTGGGCTTCGCGATCGCTTCTCATGCGGTGATGGTGAAACTCAGCCGGGCATATTCCCTCGTTTTCATACCTTTTGTCAAAGTTTACGAGATCACTACATGACTAAGACTCTATTTACTTCGTTTGACTATATTTCAAACTTTGCATGTCGGCAACTTCTTATATGTTTCATTCGTCCACATCGAGTCCCTAATCTCTCATATTTATACAATGAAACTCAATGTGAACTACCTTCTGAACGATGCTCATTCGACTGGCTCGTTTTTCCTGAATACCCGATACTTTATTCATTTTTTCAATTTGTTTATTTTACAAACCGATCGATATCCTTATCTAAAAATGATTTCACACCGAATTTCATCTGTTTCAATGCAACACGATGTCCAAAATATCTCTTCTGTTCAGTAGATATCGGAATGCAAAACGGACTTCATTGCTGCCACGCTCGTCACATAACTCGTCAAGACATCGATAAATGGTATTCGCTCCAGGGTATTTTCGTAAATATTTTCAGCGGCTGTTTTCCAACCACTCGGAACGAAAAATATATATCGTCTAACAGAGAGACACAGTCGTCTCTAAGCGTTGATAATCGATGGATCGATTCACATAAAACGTTTGCATTTGCACGCTTATGTGATGATCATTTGGATATAGAAGACAATACTGAAACGAACGATACCGATGAAAGCGATTGTCATTTCTGGCCATGTAATAATCCATATACTCGATGCAACAGATACTTGCATTGCTTAAACGGTATAGATGAAGTCAATTGTCCGCATAAACTATGTTCGTTCAATGAACTTACTTGTGACAATTATTTGCCTCATGTTATCTATTGTCTACCAATATCACTTCTAGCAGATGATCATGCACGGTTTAATCCACATAGAAGTCCGTCTCGTGTTTTATATTTAGTCAACGAAACAATTGGTAATGTGAAAAATTATTTGGCTTGGAATCAAAGCAAGTGTCTCGACATCGATTATTTTAATCGAAGTAAATTGGTGCTAGTGGGTAATAATGGCGATCCTTGTTTAGTACCAAAACATCTCCCATCCCAAACTGCGAAATCAGTTTCATTTTTTAGAAACAATACGGAGATATGTACACTTACTACAGTTGCTGGACATAATATTCAGCAGCATCCATTCGCTCAATCGTTACGTTTAGGTTATTTCCCACCGATTATTTCTCAAGCTTCTCCTCGATCAACAGAAATTCAATCGAATGAACAGATTCCTGTAAATCTTAAGTCAGACGATTTTATTCATTGGCATTGCAATCGAGGATTTCTCATTCTTTACCAAGATAATCAAACTGTCAGGTGTCTGTGCCCTCCAAGCTATTTCGGTCCACGATGTCAATGGCAAAATCAACGTGTTAGTTTATCATTTCAATTGAAATATTTCAGTTTTACATATCAAATGCCCATTTTTCAAGTCATTATTATGCTCATTGATGACCAAGGACAAATCACACCGTACCATGAACAGACTATTCACATGCCTAAACGTGATTGCGGAACGAGATATCATATGTACTTACTTTATCCATCTCAACCAAAGAATTCTTCGATCGATTACGCCGTTCGTATTGATATCTTCAATCGTATGACATTGACTCATTGGGCAAGTTGGCTTTTACCCATTTCATTTCCATTTCTTCCTGTGAATCGTATCGCTATGGAGTTTCTTATTCCTCTAAATCCACAACGAACAGACGTATCATGTCCATTACCATGTGGAAAACATGGAAAATGTCTGAAATATGTAAACAAAAATGCATCGTACTTCTGTCAGTGTGATTCGGGTTATTCTGGGTTAAATTGTCAATTTAAACACAATTGCTCTTGTTCATCTGATTCATTTAGCCGTAGTTCATCGATTTGCGTCTGTCCTTTATATCGATTTGGCCCGAAGTGTTACTTAAAACATACCGCGTGCCAAACATCAACAGATCCTTGTCGAAATGATGCACAGTGTGTACCAATTGATGATCGTGTTGCTCAGAATAGCTTCACATGCATTTGTAAAGAAAACTTTTTTGGAGCTCGATGTGAACATATCCAAAATCGAATCGATATTGAGTTTAATGATCACCTAAAGACAACAACAACTGTGCCCATTTTGATTCATCTAATAACAATTTATAATACATCGAATCATCTACAAAGTAAAATCTTGAAACAAATTAAATATGGCCAGAATGAAGTCACTATTCTTACAACAACTCCGTTTCATCTGGTGTTCGTCGCGTACTTCCACGAGGAGTTCTATTTGATTGTCAGACGTGAACAATTCATTGAATCAGAACATATTCAAGCAAAAATATTACCCGACTATCGATGTTTGTTCGTCAATGAATTATTAAATGAAACATTGACTTCTTTTCATTATCTTCGTCGTATCAAATATTATCCATTGTTATGTCGACAGCAACGACAACTGATGTGTTTCTATGATGAGATCTACATGTGTGCATGCGATCAGGATCGGTTTTCCAATTGTTTCTCATTCAATCGAACTACGACTGACAATTGCGATCAAAAAGAAAATCCTTGTGAAAACAATGGAAAATGCTTCATAGCAAATCAAACCTGTTCAAGTTCAATCAAATGTCTTTGTTCAGGTTGCTTCTACGGTACAAAATGTCAGTTTACAACTGAAGGCTTCGTTCTATCACTTGATTATATTCTTAGTTATCATATTAAACCGAATCTGTCATTTTCTCAACAACCATTTATTGTAAAAATGAGTGCATCGATCGTTGTAGTCATGTTTCTTATTGGGTTTATTGGTGGCTTTTTGTCAATTGTAACATTCCGCGTGAGAAAAACGCGCACAACTGGGTGTGGATTTTATTTATTAGTATCCGGCTGGACTTCAATATTAATTGTATCTGTATTAGTAGTGAAATTCATCCAATTGCTGTTGTTGCAAATGAAAATTTATAATGATTGGTCGGTTCATCGTTTGAATTGTATTCTATTAGATGTATTAATTAAAATTCTTTTAGCGATAAATGATTGGCTTGATGGATGTGTTTCCATTGAACGTGTTATCACAGTGACACAAGGTGTAAAATTTAATAAAACCAAAAGTAGACAAGTATCTAAATGGATAACTTTAATTATTTCTTTGATTATAATTTTGACTCATCTTCATGATCCATTTCATCGTCAATTAATTGAAGATATTGACATCGACGAAGAGCGAACATGGTGTATCGTTCAATATTCAATGTCTTTCAATATTTATAATTCATTCATAACTTTATTTCATTTTCTTGCACCATTTACAATCAATTTCCTCTCAACGATAATCATTATTATTACAATAGCTCGGAATCGTTCGACCATCCAGTTGGGTTTATCATATTCGGAACATTTAAAATTACAATTAATTCAGCGCAAACATCAGTTTATGGCCTCATTGATTTTAGTGCTATTAGGACTACCTCGTCTTGTTATCTCATTTATAAATGGATGTATGAAGTCACCGCATCATTCGTGGTTATTTTTGACCGGATATTTAGTTTCATTTTTACCCTCAATGATGACATTTGTTATATACGTATTACCATCGAAAATGTTTAAAGATGAATTTGATCAAGTTGTGCGAGAAACAATTCGACGTTTCCGCAATTAGACTCATGAGTTTTTCGCTTATAGATTCTTACAAACATAATTTGTCTGCTTGCTTGCTTACGTATTCCTTATTCGCTGACGGGTCAACAAATAAAATGAAATTGAAACGTGTTCTGTTTTTTTTCCAAAGCTTGACCGAAGTGTTAGGGTGGAACTTTGTTTCATTTATTGAAACATTAATCATGTAGAAATCCGTAAAAACACTACACATCGATGTAACTGTGTCATCCGAGAATAGCTATGAATCTATTCGAATTTCAATTATCGGCTTTTTCAAAAAGGTCAATTCATTATGATTAATTACTGCTGTCTAAAGTTAGGAGTGCTCAAAGATGCCGAACGCACTATAATACGTGTCATATAACTACCTCAAATTTACGTCAGGCTAATATTATCTTTATATAACCTCAAACTTGTTTATGAGACTATTCTCCGTTTAACTTTCTCATACATTTGCGAAGAATCTGCTGAGAAGAACTCAAGATAAAGGCACTTACGATGATGATCGTAGACGATGCTCAACAACTGGCATTTTATCTTGGTATTTGTCTCTTCATCGCCTGTCTAATTGGAAATGGTATCAATATTCTCGTCTTTTCCAAAGCTCGCACTTATCGAACAAATCCTTGTACCTTCTATTTTCTCATGGGTTCAATCGATAACATGTTCTACGTCTTACTCAATCTTACCATTCGTATCTTAAGTGACACTTATAAAATTGATATATACAGAGCATCTGACGTGTGGTGTAAAATACGACAGTTTTTTCTCTTTGTTCCTGCTCTTATCTCTGTGACTTTCTCATGCTCAGCCATCATCGATCAGTTTCCAATCACATCAAGAAATGTCCAACTTCGAAATTCAAGTGAAACTAAATGTTTAGGTGAATAAAAACTTGTTCGGATACTCGATGATTTTGCAGCACTATCTCAATTGAAAATTATGATTGAGCAAATGCAAAATCTTGAAAATAGAAGGTGCTGAATATCATCAACGCACACAGATAGGAAACTTTATATCAGCTCATATTTCTACACAACCACTACTCAAATAGATCAGTGTGTTAGGGTTGATTGGACCAGTAGGTGAGTATTAGAGACAAGAAGATTTGTGTTATCGGAACTTCTTAGTTTATTGTGAAAATGTAAAGTTACACGCGTGGAAAAACACTCCTCTCGATGCTCTCTCTTCACACTATCACACGTACATATTTATATGCCAGCGTACAAAGAAAAGTGAATAGATATCACAGGAACAAAAGAAGATATCACTAATACAAAAGATCTAGGGAGATAGAAGGTATAACAATTGATCTAGGCAGAGAGAGAGAGAGAGAGAGAGAGAGAGATGTCGCCTATAACAGTCGACCCTTAACGAGAAAGTTGTGTGTCCGCACACATATCTGACAGAACGAAAGAAAAAGTTTAACAATGAACATGATGAGGAAATGCAAAAAACGAAAGGAAAAGAAAAATGTATATATATATGTTTCGTACATGTATGTTTATTGATAGAAAGAACGGAAAAAAAAAGAAACACGCGCACACACATGTTCAAAAATAGTCTAGACAGGAAAGGAAAAAACTTATATATGTATGTCTTGAACATACCTAGTAGCGTCTCTTCGTTCTCTTCTTCTTGATCATCTTCATCTTCGTGTTCATGTAATGGTGGTAATGTTCTTCAGTAAACATTCGACGATGCAGGATTTGTTCAAGTTCATCGGCTGCTTCTGGACTTTTGACACCAATGTATAATTGACCGTTTCTGACGTTGACGTTCAGGACCTTGATGTTGATTGCGCTGAATATTTCTTTGATATGGTCGTAGTTGAATGCTTCATAGATTGGTCGAATAACTTCTGATCTATAACGATTTGATCGGCGTCGAAGACTGCTTTCTTGATTTTTGGTCGCGTTTTCACCTAAATTCAAATGAGGACCTAGATAATAAGAACGTCTTACTTTCTTTGGTTCATCCTGTTCATGAACTCGAGGTTCATCTAATGTTCGTTTTTCTGATGGAGGTGGTAAATGAAGCTTCATGTATTCCGGTAATTCATCATCACTAATTGGTTCTAATTCATCGTAATGCGATGTTTCATTGTAATTTGATAACGTTGGATCACATTGTAATGATGATTCGAATGGCTCTTGTTCTGCTGAAGCTTGTAATGATGAATCATTATTGTTGTCTTCGGCTGGAGTAGCGTCTTCGTAATCGAAGATACTTCTTTCATTATCGATTGGTGGTAAGTCGATATCGATGATTAATTCGTCGTCATAGCCATATGATTCATCTATATCATGAACTCGAGGTTCATCTTCGGGTGGTTCTAATTCGATTGGCTGTTCTTGAATCGGTTCATCGTAGACATGGCGGACATCTGCTGGTTCTTCTTCACGTGCTGTGGTTGGTGGTGTTGTTAACCATTTAATTAATTTCATATCACGTGCGATCTTGGTAACAGCGAACACGTCGTTGATTGCATATTGTTGTAACATGCGTCGATAGTCTTTTTCGTCCTGTTCACGTTGTCGATATTCTTCGCCATGTACATGTCGTGGCCTATATGTACCTAAACAGAAATCGATACCACATGACCATTCAGCTAAAGTTGCGGTCTTATCCAAATATTGCCGATATGTGGATTCGATCACGGACTGTAAGCCGCATTTATCATATGGATCGTATTTCTTTTGTACATCGACGGCATCTACTTTGAATCCTCCCGTGAATAAGTCCAAGTTCATGAACGATTTTAATTCGTCGTCGATGTCGCCCCATGAGAAAATCGTGTTGTTCGACGATAATATTATCGAACATAGTTGTTTGATTTTTGTGAATAAAAGCGAAGTGATTGGTGGGAGATAATTCACCTCGATCACGATGACTGTTGTTGGTGCGTCTGGACGAACAAATTCGATCTGGATTGTGCCTGGGAGATGTTTGATTGGGTCGCCTTCTGTATCGAGTGTGTAATGGATTGTTTGTTTTGCTTCATCGATCAATTGGTCCATTGTGAACATGCTTGTTTGTTCGTGAATAAAATAACATCGATAATCCTTCGGCTGTTCGAATGGTTTTAATTTGCCTTGTCGACATAATTCTTGTAATTGCCGTTCTTGTTTTGCTTTTTTTGGTTTCCATCGTTCGGTTCGTTCTAATAACCGTTGCATTGGTGATACATATCGGTATCGCCTTGAACATGAATTCGTACGATTCATCTTATTAATGTTGAATATAAAAGCGTAATAATACTAAATACAAAGAAGAAAAAGAAGAAGAAGAGAGACTTTGCCTGATGTTGTCTGTTGCTGTGTGTGTTGGTATTGGGAGTTAATGCGATAATTAATGAGAAAATCTGAAGTGAAAACATTCGATATGATCAGGATTTACATCATGAATCCTCTGCCATCGTTTCATCTATGAATGCTGCTTTCTAAATAAGTGGTCATTCATCCGATTGTTTCTTCTTTTTTTTTTTTTTGTTTTGTTTTGTTTTCATTCGACGGTGCACGTCGTGTTTACTAGTGTTATGGATAGATATAAGTATGTGTAAGAGAGGGATAGAGAACCACGTACATAATCGAATGGTGAACTGGCATGAAAGGAAAGATAAAGGAGTCTGGTATGGAAAATAAAGGTTAAGATAAACGTAAAGAATGGAAAGAGACATATATGTGCATATGCGTATAGTGGAACGGAAGGAGAGAAAAGAAAGAAACTGTAAAAGCGGTCTATGAGCACGTGTTTTATACATACGTTCAAGTAATATGCATGTATAGTTCGATTNCGTCTTGTCACGGAAATGTTCACTAGTGATGCACCTGTTTCCTCATTCGACAATCAAACATCGACATGGTCGCTTCGTTTCCGACCTCGACGGTATTATTCAAACTCCTGTTCATGTGCATTGTCAAATCGATGTACACGTCCAACAGGATTTTATTATCAATCTGATAAAGTTAATTCTTCACCTAATATCACTGTACCCGGCTTAGTTCTCGGCTGTTATCCCATCGATTCGTTTCTATTGTCAACATTAGAATGTTTCTACAGTCGAGAGTGTCTGAAACTTATTGTAGACATGTATGACTTTGATGTCATTGGTTTAGTTTTGCCATTAGATAAACGAGCCATGAATGTGCCACCATTGAATAGTGAGAATAGTCGTTTTCATCCGAATAGTACGATAGAAGAAATTTTCTCGCAATTATTTATCGAGGAATGGATTACTTCGCATAACTATACGGATTATTTTGCGCGTTGTGCACCGAAACAATGTACGTATAGTGTTATGCAACGCTTTGATATGCCATATATGCTAACGATGATGCTCGGCTTTGGCGGCGGGTTAAGTGTCGTTTTGGAAGTAATTCTACCACCGATAGTTAAATTGCTGAGACGATGGTTAAGAAAACGAGAACGACGTCAGGAAAGAGATGGTGATACAACAATAAGTAAGAGAGATTTGAGTGATTTCTATCTTTATGAAAATATCTTTCTTTAGATACCGCTGTTAATCCCAGTAATCGAGATTACCAGCGAGTTTTTTTGACTGTTAATTTCTTTGAAACTGAAATATCGGCAACTAACAAACGATTCGAATATGAAGAAATTATTGCTACTCGCATCTATATTTTCCTCTTTGTCCTCTGCCTTGTCGCCGCCTTTCTTTACGCTGGTCCATTTACCGATGAAATCAAAACGACAACAATCGCATACCCAACATCCGACATTGTCAATGACTTGCATTCTAGACAACTGCTAACTCTCTCTTGCCCATGTTCGACTACAGCAATCAATTATTCGACTTTTCTGAAAATCAGCCCGCATTATTATCAAATCTGTTCAAGTGAATTCGTATCGTCTGCTTATTGGACTTTTCTATTCGAAAAAGACGATAATATTTCTTTAGCACTCAGTGCTCATTATCGACTATTAGCATCGTTATGCGATGTTGCTCGACGAACGATTGACAACAAGAAGGAACTATTCGAGACTCGTGAATTGATCAATGTAGAAGCAATTACGCGCTCATCGTTCGAAACTCAAATTAATGCACTTGTCTCAACATTTATTACGCAAATTCCTGCTGATTTCCGTCGGATACTTTCATTCACAATCGGTTCGTTCGAAGTCAATCAGCTATTGAACGCTTTTACTACCAATTGGCATGTGGATTTTGCGACTGAAAACGAATATTATATGATCAATACTCGTCCACGTCGTTTCTCATCATCGAATTGCACTTGTGCAACATCGTCTAATTGTATCGAACAACTGACAGAAAATACCTATATCGGCTGCTTCCCATTTGATGGACTTCGATTATCGACATATGAAAATCTCTCCATAAATTATTTAACTCAAAAACTCTTTGTAGAAACATGGCAAAATGAAAGTAATTACACGACATATTTCGAAACTTGTCGACCATTGGAATGCCAATATACACTACCTGATAGAAGCAATTTCCTGTATATATTAACAACTGTTTTAGGGCTATACGGAGGTAAAGTGAAGAATAATTCGTCTTCGTAGTATCGATGTTTGAATTTGATTTAGGCTTGAGATACATTCTTCGTCTTATTATTGGACAAAGTTTATTGGCTTATCGTTGGTGGATGAAACATATTCGACGACAACAAATAGATGCTATCGCATCTAACCCAGTGAATCTTTAAAAATCATATAAAATACTTCCTTTTTTACAATAAATGATAAACAAACGTGAATCATGACTATCGGATATCTCTTCTTCGAGTTCATGTTTATTTTGTTGTCAAAAAAGATAAAAAAACATATAAATAGAGGGAAATGCTGCAGAATGAAAGTTATCGAGAAATTAAGGTACACTCTTTTAAAGTTATTATTTCGCAAAGCGTGTGGGCCAATGTGGAGTGTATTTAACGATATTTCTTGGATTTACTGCGATAGTCTTAACAATAACAGGTAGTATCATGTTTGGGATACAGCGTCACAAAGAAAATTATTTTGTGGAAAATAACTGTTTGGTGTTGAAAGGGGAAGCGATTGCACATTCATGTTCGGATCATGCGATCTGTTATGTACCGATATGGACTGTTCAATATGATAGAAAGTTGGTTACGATGAGCAATAGTACAGCACTTGCTCGAATCATGGGTTCGTATTTCTATAGATATGTGGATGCATTGGATGAATTAGAACTGCATCCCGTAAGAATGCAGACCTAAAGTATTTTGTTTATTCTCTATATGTAGATTGTTTTTCTTTGTTCGTAGGTCAACTCTAGACACAAGTGTTACCATGACAAACGAACAAGCGAGAATACCGCTCAATGGGACAAGCCTAATTCGACAAATGGTTTAATTGTTCTTGTCGTTGGATGTGCCTTGATATTCACTACTATTGTTGGATGCTTTATTATGTTCTGCATGCACATATAACTGATAAATCATCTTTCGTATCACAGCATATACACATATTGCTAAAAGAAATTTGTCACAATAAAATCAACCAGTCTGAATAGAAAAAGAACAAAATGTATACAAATACTTTAGGCTTTCTACCAGGATCAGGAAAAGTCTATCTAGTTATTTAAAGGTGTTCCATCTTCGGGAACGATTTGATGTTCTTTAGTGGATGCTGCATTGTTCAGCACACGATGAAGTTTAAGGCGATTCTTGAAGAATTTTTTCAGTTCTTTCCTGAAAGCTGCTGATGTAATCAGATTCGAATACATTGCTGTTGAAGTGTTCATGTATTGTAATACTGAACCGGCAAGAAACGACAAAAAATCGTCAACTGCTGCTCGATCTTTACTTTTGATTACATTCACTGTCACGGCTGCGTAGACAGTATTGATCGGAAATGGTAATATCGAAGCGCAATAGATCATGACTTCCACAGAAAGCATCTAATCATATAGAATTCAACATTAGCAATATTACAGAAGCATATACTGACCTTCATGATTTTATAGTCGGTTCTTTTAATACGTGTCTGTCGTCTTTGATCGCTGTTCGTCGGTTGAATTCGTCGTTGCATGTAACGAAGATTCCGATATGCTAATAAACCAAAAATAGCCATAGAAAATGGCGGAAGAATACTCGCACAAATAATAGCATACACAGCATACAAAATACGATATACTCCTGGCACAATACATTGATTTCCTTCGATTGTATTAAAAATCGCGATGTGTATAGGTAAACAAATCCAAATCAGAATAACTAGTGGAATAAGTCGAAATGCATTTTGACTGCGACTGAACGCCCGTATACGAACATCCGGCGAACAAAGAGCATGGCGGTCGGCACACGCTAGTACAATGTTTGTTCGAGAAATCATAAAAAGTGAACTAATCAAATACGGCCGGACCTTACAATAGACTGTGGAATACGCTAGAGGATCTCTGTTAGTCACTGAGCACAAATTCGTTGACATGGCCCATACTAATAACATCGTATGTGAGAAAGATTATGCAATAACATAGATACTACAACTATTTAAGCGTAGGTTTTTTTGGAAGGAAAATTCCACAGTTAATCATGTTGCCACTAACTCCGAAGAATAATACCAATGGCAATCCATATAATGCCATATATTTTTGACTATTCACAAGTGTCGATGATAGTCGTATGTCGAAGACGGACGCGCTCTTAAATTAATGATCGAGTTATGAAATTTTTAGATTTTAGCGTGTAGATCTTCGTTGCTATGCTATAAACTACAACGAAATAGGAAAAGACGGATGTCGTCATATCATTTTCAACATCTCTTTATTATGTAAAATTGAAAAATCGACGCTTTTCTTTCTTGTTGACATCAAAACTTCGAAACTATACATATGTTAAATAGAGAAATTGTTATTCGAGGAGTAGATGGTAAAGTTCAAGATGTTCGTGTTTTCTTTAGTTTTACTTTTCCAGACCAGAAAAGCATTTCTTTCTCTTTCCTCTTACACGGCCTACACAAATGTAAAAACAACCACATCAACTGACAGAATATGATTTTTATTTCGTTAATACTAAACGACGCTGGTCAATTTCTCATTTGAGTTGGAAAAGAAAACGTTTCATGTATTTAATATGACATTCATGTGAAAAATACGTGTCATGACGAAGTCGTACGATGACAATAGTAATCTTATTCTTCTCCTGTGAACAGATGGTGAACCATCGAACAAAAAAATTCTGTTATTCACACCTATATGGATATCGTTGCAATCAATGGAAAAAGAGTGGATTCATTTTGAGAAATGCATACTCAAAAAAGTATGGTCCAGCGTGAAGATTATTCTCTTTGATCGCGATGACATAATTGTTTGTTCGTAGGAGGTCGAAGAAGCCTTGAATAATAGTAATATTTGTTGGATGAACTTCGACGAGAATTTGTCGTGGGAAAGTCCTTTTATCAGATTGAAATAAATGAGGGAAAAACGAATATTCCGCTCCTTCGATATCAATTTTAAGTATGTCAATCGTTTTAGCTGTATGATTCAGTTCTTGAAGAATACTAGGCCAACTTCGTGAATTGTTAGGTACAATACCATCGCCGAAAGTGATCGCATGAAACGTGCATACGTTCGTCGGACACGAATACACTTTTTTATCGAATGCATGAACTTCACAGTGGGGTATGAGTTGCTTTATTTCTGTTTCGAATGAGAAATCCCCATTAGAGCCAACGCTATAAATGAGACAATTTGCTTGGGATTTTAATCGATATGAATCGCACACCCATTTGCCACCATCGCCTCGTATACCTATGCGTCGCGTACTCGAACAATGAAACGTCGATTCCCAATTCGTTGAAAAGAACACCGGATCAGGATGTCGTATGGCATTCAAATCATCTTGAGCACGATGGATCTGTTTACGTTCATTCCATACGGCTTTGGATTCACAAATAAAGCCATCACTTTCAAGAAGTGATTGTTCGCAATCGTTATTAGCCAAAGAAGAGTCTAATTTTGCACACGATTGATAGATTCGATGAAGTACGAACAATAATATAACAGCACACAACAAGGTCACTGCATGTACACTCGATAGTTTTTTCATATGTATAAAACTTGTTATAATCGATAAAATCTCGACGATGATAATGTGTAACTAAATAGTACAGAATTAAGCATAAATCAACTAAGAAGGAGAACGGTGAAAGAAGGAGAGACAATTGAGCAAATACTTAGAAGGTGTAGTAAAAGTATAGAGCTTTTCTCGTATGATCATAAGGGAGAAAATAAATTTCACGGGTGTGGATATTCAAAGTAATATTTAATGCGTAAAGCTATAGGCACAAGAGAGAATTTTTTGAGACAAAAAATTGTAAAATGACGCGTCTTGTGAACAAAAAAAAACGAGTGCTTCTTTCTTTTTTGTTAAAGGGATTTTAATATTGTTAGAAAATTTGCTTGTCAAAGTTGTCTTTCTGAATTGTGCTTCATGAAACGCAAGAAAAAAGAACAAAATGCGCTCTGGCAGTGTAATAACACTACATTTCAAACAATCGTGTCTACAGTCCTTTCTTCTCCTATAATTCTTTCACTAAAGTAAAAGAGGAAGCCAGTAAAGAATTGGTAACGAAACAGCAGAAAGAAAATGTAAATAAACTTGTTTGAGTCGATTGTGACAATCGTTTTCGCATGCTATTTTTGTCCCTACTTCTGTGCATTTTTTGTGTACTTTGGCTTTATCCTTCCTTCCTTTCTATCGAGAGAAGGATATATAAACGTGTATTCTGTATTAGAACGATGCGATTGATGATAGGAAGAAATAAAGAAAGACATGATTCGATCGGGATACACATCTCTTCCATAAGAATTCGTCACATCGATGAAATCTTTTTTTTATTATTCTGAATAGTTACTCTCTTTCTCAGAATAATCAATGAACTGAAAACAGTATTGATGATGTCTTTGAGTAAGTTTCTCCATCAAGTATACAACACAGCAGTTGATATTATTTTTGCGATTGTTTTTGCTTAACCAAACGATGCATAAATCATGTGCGTGAAATATTTGTACATAAAGCAACGCTGTTTCTTTTATATCACATTATGCACAAATCGATGATATCGAAAATAAAGAGTAGCTTGACTTTGTACCTACCTGGTCGCTCACATTTTCGTTTCGCATTCATTGAAGAACATTTAATAATCCAACACTCTTGAAAAGAAGATCAGTTTTCCTAAAGAATACGATTATCTTGATTTCTTTTTCAGTTTAATTTTGCATCAACATAGACATACACGCATAGCACGTGTTGAAGATGAAAGGATGAACGTACATGATTAAAATCCGATCTGTATATATTGTTGATCTATCTATTGCTTCGATGCGTCAGATTCGCGTCGATCAGTACTCAAGAATGTCAATAAGAAATGTCCTGGAAACAGTTTTTTGCCAAGTATTGTAATAACAAGAATAACACTCGTAACTGATGACTCAGTAAAACGTAGCTTCCTAACCTTCATTTCCTCTGTATGTATTCCAAAATCTTTTGCACGAATAATCATGATCAATCATTTTTCCGTATGCTTCGAAACAAGCAAAAGTCTTGAGAACGTGTCCCACTCGAAGACTATATTAAAGCGCTTCAGACTGAACATGACGCCTTTATTTCGAAACAGGATGAAAACTCGCAAGATAAGTTTATTATTAACGTTGGTGCACTTCATCCAGGCGAGCAATGCGAAATTGTGATCTTCTATGTAGTCGAATTAAACCTCGTTTTACAACCCTCTGAAATGTCGTATTACTTTACCAGCTGGAACCGGTGCAAAGTACGTTCAATCTGTTTCATATGCGTTGGATTTTCATTGTCAAGTGGAGAAAGCGAATATCGGTGCAATCAGTTGTCTATCACATGCCACTCGAATAGGCTTAGATCTAGTCGATGTTTATATGATTACATTTGCACAGCAGAATACTAATTTAGATCATGGCATTATCAGCTTAGCGAGAATAGCACAGTTATGACATTGTTTCTACCCAGCGAAGGAGATTGTCACCGGCTTACGGACAAGGCGAGGGTGACAAATGAACTTCTTTTTGTATTGTCAGTTGTAGTGTTTGCTGAAAACAAAATCGAATTGGTACGACCAAACTGAGCCAGTGAGTACATATTTAGATGATAAATATTTGTAAATTTATTTATTAAAAATAACTTTTTCCGTAGTTGAATCTCTTGAAATGGATCTACGAAAAGCATTACAATCGTATATAACTGCTGTGAAAGTCAAGTGGTATTTAGATACTACAGATATCATTACTGTTCCGACTAGACTAACACCTTTCTATGCAAACGGCCGCTTGGTTGTTTACGCATTAGTAGCTGGTTTAGCACTTAGACGAAGCAAAATTCAGCCAAATGCCGTAGGTAACTAATAATAGAGCTATTGCTCGTTTAGCTGCCAAAGCACTGATTCTCGAAACAGGAGAGCAGTATTAGATCCTAAGCCCATACACGGCTTTTGTCGGTGCTGAGAAACGAGCGAATATGAACAATGTCGATAGGGTCCTGCTTGGAAAGCCGCTCGTTATGTTTCAACACAGCGCGGAGTGAAATACTTATCACTGTGATCGTTATGTCAGCACTTGATAGACAACTCGATCTTCTTGATAAAAATACGATCCAGATTCAAACATTGTTTGAAAATATTCGTAAACAACTTTCATACTTTATACAATTTTTCGAATAGAATTGCTCATTTTCTATCCGAAAAAAACAAACCATATTTATCCATTAAAAATCAATTACCCCATAACATTTTCGACCATGTGTAAATATGATGATTATTCTGATTGCACTCGTCAGTTTCATTTCTTTTTCTCTCTCGAATGTCTTTTGCATTATACGCGCAGTTTACTTCGGGCTCATTTCTTTTCGTTATTTAGTCAAAATGAGTAAAATATTACACAGTAAAAATAATCCTACCACGGCAAGCGATGATACACGTATAACACTAATTCGCGAATCGTCAAGCATTGAACACCGTGTAAAAGTGCCATTTCTTCTTAGTGATACCTTATTAACGATTCTTCTTGGTATTATCGCTCTATTATTTATTTTAATTATTATCTTGACAATTCTATATGCTCGACAAAATGTGCTGCCAATAATCAAGTAGGAATATATTCATTTGTTGATGATAGATTCGTTTACTTTCGTCAAATTAGACATACATCTGCAGTGCACAGTACTAGCACAACATCCATCGAAGATTTCACATCTACGACACTTGTTTGGCCTCCACAAATAAAACAAGAAGCTGCTTTTTCAAAAGCTGTGCACATCGAAGAGGGTTTCATCGCGGCTGCCGATGATTAAAACTTCATAAACTAGTTTTTACTTTATTAACCAACAGTCTTAGAATTATATCTGTCATAACATTGACTCTGTAGTGGACTCTTCGACTTTCACATTTTCGGGATGCCTTGCCAACCATCGATAGATATGTAGTGATTGATGAATCATCAACCGTAACATACAAATCAAACCTAAACATCAATAAAAAAAACGATTCTTTTTCTACTGAACTTTATGTCTTACCTCCATATAATCCTAGAGCCGTCATAAGCATATAAACGGCATTGTTGCGATCCGGTAGAGTATATCGACATTCCAAGGGATGACATGTTTGAAAGTAAGCCGTATAATTACTCTCATTGTGCCATTGTGTGACGAAAAGATTATCATTCAATTCGCCCAATGACGAATTTTCATAGGTTGATAAACGAAATCCATCGAAAGGAAAACAACCACTGACAACATCTTCAGTAATTGACTCGGTACAATTGAATGATGTTGCGCAGGTACAATTCGAAGCAGGAAAACGACGTGGGAAAGTAGCAAGAATATGTTCTTGTTCTTCATCAGTGAATTCCGGTTTCCAATTGCTGGTAAATATGTTAAATAGATGGTTGACACTGAACGAACGCATGATATAGTGTAGAGTACGACGGTAATCAGCTGGAATTTGTGCAATAAACGTTGATACGAGTGCTTCTGTTTGAATGGCAAATGACGAACGCGACATTGGTTCGATGGAGACTAATTCTTGTGCGTTGAAAACATTTTGAGCGATATGAATAGTACGATTAGCTATTTGACAAAACGATGACACCAATCGATAGTGAGCAGTTAGCAATAGTGACGCTTTGTCTGTCTTTTTTGAAAGTTCAATCCAGTGTACTGGTGTAGCATAGATACTCGAACAGATCGGATGATAATGTGGAGTGATTGATAGGAATTCCGAGTGTTGAACAGCGGCTGTTGAACAGGGACACGATAGAGTAGAGATATTTTTCAAATAAAGATTGTTAACATCATCGGACGATGGTGATTTGATCACTGTTGTTTTTATTTCTTCACTGAACGGACCCGCGTACAGAAGAGCTGCGATAACAATTATTAGGAAAAAGATTGCATACAATCGAGTAGCAACAATTTCCTGATGTTCGAAGCGATTATCTTCTGCCGTTTGATTTGTAGAAAACAAATTCCATGAACGAATAGATTGACGAATCTCATTAAATGAGCGACGACTTGGATTTTCTACAATACAACGATGTGTGTAAAAGGATTTCAATCGAAAATCTTTCACCTGTTGTTATTCTTGATGGTGGTGACGGCGATTCTTTCTGTACTTTTGTTTTTTTCCATTGTTGTCGTAGAACTCGAACACACGATGGTAAAACAATTTCTAGAATTGCGCTCAATCCACTATAAAAACCTAACATTATGGCGATCATATAAGCCGTATCGAAACGTCGGCGTAAGGTATAAATACATTCTTTCGGAGCACATCGATGATAGTAGGCAGTGAAATTATTCGACGTTCGCCAATCTTCTATGAAAAGTTCCGACATGATCGATTGTAGAGTTGTATTTGGTTGAAAACGACTATTGTTTCGTCGTAGTGGCTGAACTTTTGTCACGCGCTTGTTCATCGGATGGAATAAACCGCTCGCATTGAAATGGCGCATGCCAATTATAAATTTTAAACATTTCTTTTCAAATAAACATTCGAGTGTTGAAAAAAGAAGGGAGTCGATGGTGTAACAGCCGAGAACAAGACCTGGAATGATTGTTTGCGGTTCTGCATTCAAAAGATCTAATTGTAAATAGAATCCTTGTGGACGTGTACATTCTGAATTTATTGCACATGAACAATTGCCAATATTTCTCGAATAGAATCTCGGTGAATATGTCATTGTCTGCTTGTTTAATAGAAGCGAAAATCCAGTTGTTGTTAACAGATCTGTGACTAGCCGGTTGGTTTGAATCGACGAACGAACCAACTCAAGAAGATGTGTAAAAGACGAAACAGTTCGTTGCTGAAATTGATTTAAACGAGTTTGGATTTCTTGATGAAATTCACTTCGTGATAGTGTATTGATTGAGATTAGCCGACGCGATCGAAATAGGTGAATTGCATTAGTTACTGTTTCTTCTGATGTTTGACATAGGACACGTAAGAGATCAAAGAATGACTGCCCACCAAAACGAAAGTCGACGGGAGGGAAGAACGTTGTATTTGCAGTGATTTCTTGTATGTCGAAATAGGCCAACCAGGATGACTTCAGAAACGCACTCGAACATATCTGATTATACCGAGGTGAGATGGAGACAATTCGATTGTAGGACATGGAAAATCGTGTGCATGAACAAATCAATGTTGAGGAATAAAGAGTTTGTAATCGTTCGTATTCTGCTAGAGAGGGAGCTTGAACAGTAACTTGTTGGGTACGCTCAGATAGGAAAGTATAACAGCCAAGGACAAGAAAACCTAGAAGAAGTAAGAAGAAATATAGGCGAGTAGCAATGATGCCAACACGTTGTTCTTCTTGATCATTTTCGTCATCCGGTGGGAACAGATTAAGTGTGCGAATGGTTCGGTGTACGTGCTTTGTAACAACTAAATCGAAAACTTGTAAACATCAGACGATGGTTTTCATTCTACAAACCTTCATTTATTGGTGGAATTGATGTGTTTGAAGCATCTCGTTTTCGTTCGATCAATGTCCACAAATGAACGATCGCTGGTGTGATCATTTGCCAAGCAATAACTAGACCACCAAAAGCACTAACACAAATTGTAATGATTGCTGGCAGACGAGAACGACCTTGATAAGTATATGTTAATGATCGCGGTGAACATATGGCAAAATAATCTTCAAAACTCGTCTTTGGTTGCCATGATTCAACGAAGAGTGACTTATCAAACATCATACCGATTGTTGTCTCCAAAGAGAATTTCGATGATGCGGATTTTTGTAAAGCTTTCGGATGGAAAATCTCCGGTTGAATTGCTAGAATATCCACACATGATTGATCATGAAGACATTCTAATGTGGAACGTCGAAGTGATTCAAGAGGTAAACAGCCAGCCATCAAGCCAGGTATTTGAACTGGCGGTAATGGATGGGCATCCGTTGGTTCATCTAGCAAGCGCGTTGTCCAATTATAAAAAGCACCGGCGGGATGAAAACATTCAGTAGTTTCCAGTGGACATCGACACGCTGTGCGATTTTTCTTGTAATAGTATCCATTGTAAGCAATGTAAATATGGGATAGATAGATCGATCGGATATAAACATTTGTACGTAATGCAGATATGATTCGGTTTTGTGCGATATTCATTGACACAATACTTGCTGTGCGATTTTCATTAGCGACGATATTGTTTTGTAGGTTTGTGAGAAGACCATCAACTATTTCGTTGAATTCAGCACGTGAAAAAAGATAATTTGTCACTAAGTTTGTTGAATTGAACGTTTGGTAGCCGTCGAAAACGGCCTGTTTGGATGTATGGCAAAGTAAAGCCAGCGCTTGAAACTGTGCGAAAGAGAACGTATGAAAATCATAAGCATTGTAGGAAGTGGCGTTGGGAAGGAAAATCGAAGAAATCCAGGAGTCATCTATGAACGAACTCGAACAGATTTGATGAAAATTTGGCTGCAGTTTGATGAATCGATGGTAAGGAATCGAAACTTGTGTACAGGGGATGTTGATTGTTGTCGGATAACGAGCTTGAAGGGATTCGATTGTCGAAAGCGAGAATTTTTCAAGTATAACAGTATGTGTTTGAACAATAAGGCTAGCGTAAATAATAACGATGAATAGAGAAATGGAAATAAAGAATACAAATAGACGAGTACTGAGAATTTGTTCTGATAATTTCAGAGTTGGCGTCCACAATGGATCACTGGAGAACAGATTTAATTCACGTAGATTACGAAGAAGTGCTAAACGAGCCGAAGTTAATAGTCTTTCGGACGACTTTCTACTCATGATTATAATTCTTCAGCTAGAACTTATTTACGATACTATCGGCAGAAATAATTAGTATGTCGACATATATTTCTTTCCTTGCTGTCGAACCGATACTTATAAAATACGGAAAGAGAAACGCATGGATAACGGGACAAGCGAACGACAGAAGAAAATATTTATATTAGTTTAGATTATCAGCAGTATTTTCCATTTGCCACTCGACATTATTTGATTAATTTCCCTTTTTTGTACTACCTTGAGGATTTCATACAATAACAAGAATATATTTCTCGCGAGAAAATAAAAGCGCATTTCATCAGTTTTCTTTAGCTGCCATACTGACCATGAGCTTTTTGAAAAATTCTGCTACAATCTGTCCTGTATTACCAGGTCCGATGAATACATCGAGATTTCTCGCTGATTCATCGGCTGACTGCGCAGCTCGAGTGCACATCTTTTCTTCATAGTCTTTTATTGATTGCTCGAGATCATCTGCATTGATGATTGCCAGTGCCAAGTCTGCTGCATCGAACATAGCTAAATTTACTCCTTCACCAGCAAATGGAGACATTAGATGAGCAGCATCGCCGAGCAGTGTTACACCAGGTTTGGAGTCCCATCGATGGCCAACAGGTAACGCGTACAATCTACGTGGGACAAAACTGTCGTCACAAGAGTGAATGAAGTTTAAAAGACTTGAATTCCAGTCGGAAAACAAATCCAGTAAACGTGCACGAGCTTGTTCTGGCTGATCAAAGGGAATTTTCGATTCAACAATCCAATTCTCGGAAACACGGAGTGTAATATAGACACGAATTCGATTGTAACCACTACGTTGAGCAATAAGACCTTTGTTATCCGATAGAGCAGATAAAGTTCCACGACCTACGAGTTTCGATATTTCAGGATGTCGATTATCAACATCTGAAAATTGTACTTCTACCATTGACACACCACAATATTCAGGCTTTGCATTAGATACCAGCGAACGAACACGTGACCTGTAAAAAATGCTTACTTCTAAACCGTATGAGAATCCACGAAAATCAAACTTACCATGCGCCATCTGCTCCAACAACCAAGTCAACAATATCTGTTACACCATTGTCAAAGATTAGCTTATGCTGACCATTGCCTAAAGATTCAATACTACGTAAAACATGACCTTGTGCAATCGTGTCTGGTTTTAATGAATCGAGAAGTATTTGTCGAAGATCTTGTCGATCAATTTCTGGTCGATTTAAATCATGTCCAGCATCGACTTCTTCATAATGAACAGTACCAGTTTTATCAAGAATAATTGTATCTTCTCCTTCGGGACGACACAGTGCTTGAAATTTGTCATACAACTCTGCTAGTCGAAGTGCATATTGTCCCGATTCAGCATGCAAATCCAATGTTCCGCCTTGAGATCGAACATCGATTGAAGCTTCGCGTTCATAAATTTTGACTTCTATGCCTTTCAATTGAAGAATACGAGCTAATGTTAATCCACCTGGACCTGCGCCAATGATTGTGACACGATCAATCTTGTTTTTCAACATGTTATGTTCTTGTACGTATTTGCGCGGTTAACAAACTATACTCCAGAGAAAAATAATTCTCTTATTCTTACTTTTCTAAATGAATGCTGCTCTGATTTTTCTTTTGAGTATATATAATCAAGGTGAAACTTTTTCTTTCTTTTTCATCCTTAAACATGAGTAAAGGTGCATTTATAACGCACTTTGCTGCCGTTTCGTACGACTCAATCTTTATATCTCGATGATGACAGTATCTGTGATTATAGTATGTGTCATTCTCTGCATCTGATTTAGAAAACGCGCAAAAAAATGTAAAACTATAGAAATAAACGTAATCTTGATCAATGTCACAATAACCTGTCGGATAACGCAACAAAATCCCATCGTTTAATAACAGTTTTTTTGCGTATAGCAGATGTTAACTTCTTGTACATCGATATGATTATTGTGAATAGCAAGAACTGCGCCATATGGGTAGCTGTACGACAAACATGTACTAGCAGATTTGTTACTTCGGTCTGTATCGGCAACATAATCAAATAAGGTATTTCAAAAACGGATCGACTTGTCAACTCATTGACACGAACAATTGTTCGATACAGATAACCTTCATTGTTCACACACGAACTTATAGTTGCGGTGTGCTGCATCTGTTTGCTATCTGTTGGTCATCACACAGTCCACAACGTTGAAGTGATGCTCGCGTACACGATTCGGGACCGATGATGAATTAAGAATATACCATAGCACTCCAAGTACGTAATCTGATGTAATTTGTTCAATGCGACGACGGTCTTCAACAGTTCTATTGGTATAGCGTTTATTTAAGTTAACTGCGTCTGCATTAAATGCATTTCGACCAGCTCCACATATATCAAGAGTGTCACCGCGGGAGGATAACCTTTGTATTTACTCATACGAATAAGCAGCAGCCCGATTGACGGTTCGGATGGATAAGTATCAGACGCTATTGAAGATACGACATATGATTCTAGCGCACAAGCGATACAAATAATCCATTAGATTCAAATCCACCGAATCAGCCGGGCAGAGTTTTTCCGATGAGACAAATAAAATTACCGGTCCATTGTCGAATGTTGCTTTTACAGGAAAACTAGGTAAAAAATTACTGGTTGTTTGATAAGGCAAAATTCCTGCAAATAATTCATTGCACTGATTCGATGATTCTCGAGCGTAAGTATACGATGCGTCAGAGAAACGAGTAAGATCACCAAGCATATTCAAGAAGATTCTTATCGACATTGAAAATACTTTCTTTTCAAATAATACATTCAAGTAAAGGTAAGCATCTCTGCTATTCGTTTTATTTCTCGCAATGTACACTTAAAATATGATCAAAATCACACACATGGCACTTGTTTGGAGCATTTATAAAAGAAACAATTCCCACATGTCAAAGTCCTGTATGTTCTTAACTTGTTTCTTCTCGAGAATTTTCATCGTGTCAAATTCTACCAAAAGAGTCCAATACGTATCGGAAAACGTGGAATCGTTTTCATGATGAATAAAGAACAGAATCTGTCGTGTAGTTTCATTGTAAACAGCTTGAATATCTTGTACCACTAATCCTGCGGGTGTAGGGAAAAGAAGTGTTTCATTTCGAAATTCACCTGTGTAAGGGTTCATATAAAGCATAATAAGATCTTGATCGATGGATCCATGTTGCCATGTTGCAAACACGTTTTTCGTTTTCATGTCATAAGTCATGCTGCAGAGATTATGAACTTCGGGCATATGATGAAAATCGACAACAATATCGCCCTTTTTACCGACAAGATTCAAATCCATTTTAATATAATACGCTTCTACAGATGGATTTTCAAATCGTGTTCGAACTTCTACAATCCAGTTTTCTTCATAGTCAAAGATATAACAATTCGCATACGAAAAAGCGTATTGTTCGCCGTCTTGTTTAGTGTACTGTTTTATAGCTTCTAATGTGTGCAAATCATACTCTTCGATTATCAGTGTAAATGTACTAACTGAATATAAACCGAATAATCTTTGACGAAGAGGGTCGTAGAAAAGATAATGGAAAAATCCATTGTGTGATATCCAATGACTCTGTTGATAAGTCTTTGTCTTCAAATCAAATGAAAGTAGAAATAAACGTTCAAATGCCGTACCGCATTGCATAGGCATGTAGAACACGGACGAATTCTGACCGATGGTAGCAACAGGACCGGATTCAAAATAGTATAAATCGATGTCTTTATCGTCGATATGAAATGAAAAGTTCATGTAGAACTGAAATTTCATTGATGTCGATTCGTAGGTGTACACGCTTCCATACAACGGGTTCCTACAATAAAAGACTTTGATTTAATCATTTTCGGAACAAATATCAATTGACGTGTACGTATTAAAGGGTGCTATAGCATAATATGTTGATGCAGAAACAGCAGTTGTACAGATGATAAATATGAATGTAATCAGCATGATGGTGGGTGAAATATGAAATGCGATGTGTAATTCTTATCTTGACAAAACGTTTTTCTTTATTTTATTTGTGAGCGAAATGTGTCATTTGGCAAAAAGAGCTGATTAGTATATTTGCTGATCAAATTGTTAGGTAGAATTTTGATGTACACAAATGAGCGATATCATTATGTGAATCAACGCTAGAAGTGGAAGACTGCTGAAGCGAGTCTTTCGCCAATGAAATGGCTGTGAAAACAGTACTCAAGTACAATACATTGACCTAGTAGGATAATAAGACTTTCGTATGGACCAGTCGCATGTGATAAATTGCAAGGGATTTGTTTCTGTATGAAGACTCGAGGAGAAAATCAATATTAGTCCACATTTCAGCTACTTCTTCGAGATTTCTCAGTTTGCAAACCAGATAACCCCCATATCTTTCTTTTCGAAAGTAGATGTAAAGGAGAAAACCTATTCTATGATTCAGCGTATACTACGCATTAAACGTTATCTTTCACTTTGTCTCGGAAGACGAAGAGACAATATGGTTGCACGATGGAGATTAAATGAGAAGAACCATATTCATAGATGGACAGTAAAATTGATAAGAAAAAGTCGAAAAAGAGTAAGCTAGCTCGAATCTTCAGATTCAAACGATTGCGTAATTACTTTCAACATCCGACATCTGAACAATCTCAAGTTCAGACCAACAATACAAGAGCCTATCAAAAAGAAGATGCGAGCTCGAGTGATCAGAAAACATCAGTCGATGTGTGTAAGCGTCGTCGACAAAAATTGATCATGCGAGAACCAAAAACAATTGCTCAAACTTCTAATCATCAACAACATATCAGTATTGTAAATAGACCATGTACTTGTGCCTTGGCGAGAGCTCGTATTCAAGCAACTAGTTATCAGAAGCCAGATGTACTATGCACTGGTGCTTCACGCTCAACAATGAAGATCCCGTTAGCGCGCAGCGAGTATGACGATGTTGCATACAGATCTTTGGTTTACAAGATTGTCGAGTCTGAGTTTATTGATTTATCGGTTCTAGAATGTCTCGTATGTTTAATCAATGGAATATTAATCAAAGTGTTTGATTTAGACCGTTACTCATTTTTGTTACTCGGATTCGTGAGTTTTTATCTTTCTAGAAGATATCTCATGGAAACTTTCCTGCTGTCGATGAATATTTTCAGTTGTTATTCTATCGTCAAAACGTTGTTCTCTCTAATTACGTTCGATATTAGTCTTTACACAACACTGTCAGCCATACTGCTGAGCTGTATAGCAACACGTACTTATCATACACAAGATAAAAAGGACGCTTATGCAGGATTTCTTGTTGGGATATGCGTCGGTGATATTATTGTTCGAGGGATGGCAATTAATTTATATTGTTTTATAATAATTGGTCTTAGTATCGTAGCGACACCTATACTATTCGGAGTGTATATGTTGCATCGTTTCGTTAAGTTTTTGGATAAAAAGCGTGAAGGAAACTTCTCCCGTCCGCAACCTGTACCAGAGACGATATTGCAAAGAATTGGAAGATGGCTCAAATGACAACGAAGCTATGTTAACGATGTATGCTTTTGAGTATATAGGCAAAGAAGATCGACGCTTTTGTCTTCAAGATTCACATTTTGTTCCGTGAATATTTAATTTTTGATAAAACAGCCTTTTACTTGATCGTACGTTTGTAATCTAACGATGCAAACCAAAAACCTTTGGAACGAGCGACAGCCAAATTGAAAGACGGCAGGATATGCGTTGAATTGGAGAATATCTACTAATCTGTGGAAATCACAATTATCTAATGTAATACGAAGATAAGTGACATTAGGAAATACAACTGATAGCAGAAGTTGTTTAGGACACAATTGGAACGAAAATGAATTGGTAAAAGTTAAATGACGAACATGTGAATTTCTGAGTAACATTGAAGCAGATGAGTTGTCTATTAGAGCTATTAGATAATTGACTAGATGTGACCAGGAAAAGCGCAGTTAATTTGCAAAGAATATCGCCACAGTGTTGATGGAGAAGAAACATGCGTTATAAGTGAGAATGATTCTCAGGAGTATTACTTTTCGTATTAATCATTTTCATATAAAGTCAAATGAGGAACTCGAAGATTGATTAATGAGTGTGGATCAATTTTTGCCGATTCGAGAGAAAAACGATTGAAATCAGAAAGCGAATCACTGGAGTCACCGTTGTCTGTAGCCGTGATACGAATGTGAGTGGAATGCACAATTCTATAGATATAACGATTCAGATTACACTAAATCGTCAGATGGATTCTTGGGTTGAAGAAAGGAGAATATGTACAATAGTAATTCATCGAGATGATCTTCCGTACTAATTGCTGAAAAGAATCTATTTGAAGTAAGATAGTCGAGAAGAGGTAAAGTTATATAACGAAATCAACCATCAACTCAGTTAAGAATGAGTTGACGAATGGCGTGTCTAGGAATGTCACAATCATCAATTGTGGGCTCATCACGCAGTTCCTTTCTGACATCGGCTGTAGAATGGGACGTCTTCTTTATCTGAAATTTTACCTTTCAATAGCTCGGCGATGTCGTCTCATGTACCATTTATCGATAGCGTTTTACCGATGAAAGTTTTTAAAAAATTTGAAAGTTAATTTCTTGTTCGAGTAGCTTCAGCTCACTGGTCTGGTCGTTTCCGACACTTTTCTCTAGGGCTTCATAAATCAACAGACTATATCTAAAGAACTAAACCAATGAATTTCTAGTAACTTATTTGCATAAGATGCCAGCTATCTTTGTAATAAGTTCAGATTATTATCTACAATAACAAAATGGATGGGATAGACATTTTCCCAAGAGTCTGGTTGATCCACAGGCGAGGCAGTGACGTGAATACTAAATATAAAAATGCTAGAATATAAGATCAAACATGAATCTAGCGTTGTTGATTGAGAATTACCGTCAGAGAAACTTCAGTCAGCTTCCGAATCTACCTTTAACATGCACTGTACAATATCTGTACGACCAAGTAAACACACATGGTGATAAGCAGTTTACGTCTCTTGATGAAGTGCTGACCATTTGGAAGTGAATAGATTGCGTTGTTGACATGAATATTGACTCTCATATTTTGAAACGCCATTCGTTTCAAATAGTATAAAAAATCGTATCCAATTTAGAGACTTTTATTCATCAAGATATTACACAATCCTTTACAACGTAGTTCTTCCAAAGATGAACTTTGTCGACAATGTTTAATGAGAGACTGAATATGATGTAGTTTTACTCACGAAATTCGAAAAACCTATGGCCAATAGAACAACGACAAAGAATTGAATATCGATTGAAATGTTATTTTAAGCTTGTTTTCAGAACATCAGCTATTGTAACTTTACCTTGGATTCGAGTAACTTTTTCATCTGTGGTCCAATGTATGGTATTATCGTCGAAGCTTTTGACCATTTCAATCCAATTGTCGACTGTTGTTTTAGGCCATGCATGTTTACTTAAAATTCCACGTATATGATCGTCAGTCAGTGGAGCTGCTGCAACTGACTTTCCTAAAACATCCCCAACTGCCTTCGCAATATCGTTCGGACTGTACGGTTCTGGTCCCTCTAGCTGGACCACCGTTAGTTTATCGACTTCATTGTTCGGTTTCAACATATATTCGCTTACAATTCGACCGATATCATTTGTCGCAACATGTGGAATCTTTCGATCTAATTTCTGTAACATTGAACCCAGAACTGGTGTATGTCCCGCTTTCACTGCTGAAGCGGCACTTAACCAATTTTCAGTAAACCATGCACATCGAACTATGACAACTTGTGGTGCACTTTCTTTCAATGCTTCTTCAAGTGTGTGTGTTGTTAGAATACATCCTGTTTTCGCACTTAATTCTGCACCAACTGAACTCAATACAACAACGCGTTCGACTTTTGCTGCTTGAATAGCTGTTGCCAACGCTTGACTAACGTTTGCTGCTGCCAATTGCAAATCAGGTTTCTCATAGCCTGGTGGATTCATGGCAAAAACAGCTTTCGCACCTTGAAATACTTTCGTCAATACTTCGACATCGGTCAAATCAGCAATCGTCACTTGAATATTACGCGATCGAAATGCTTGTGCTTTATCCTCCGAACGTATGATGACATGAACAGAAACCGATTTTGCAAGAAGATAATCAACAACAGCAGAACCAACTTGACCAGTTGCACCAGTTACCACATACGACATATTGAGTTCGTTTGATGTTTATAAAGCTGTACACATTGCCTTTTCTTTATATAGGAGATGTGTTTTTCTGTTCTTTCACAACATTACCTCCAATTTTTTTTTCAGTAACGTAAAAAAGAACGAAGAAGAACATTTGTTACATACTTCACTGTGATATTTAAAAAAGAAATCTAATGACACACTTGATTTCCTAGGTATCGTTCGTAGTTGTTCTGCTCCAAAACAACAGCATGTGGCTTCAACGACATTCCGTTGGCATATTTATTTGAATAGGATTGTTACATCTTTCAAATAAATGTAAAATTCGCAGCAGTAATGTGACATGCACCGATCTACATGGATATATGAGTAAATAAGTCGAATAATGAGTATTTAGTAACGAAAAAAACAGTACACAAACTAGTGGTTAGTTTTTTTTGGTATATTAACGAAAAATTTGAAAAGTTTCTGAAAAGACCAGAGATTATACGAAGTTCAGAGAAGTATGAAATTTTTCATTGATTGATGCTTGCAGTATTTTGAAATAAATTGTTGTATTACGCGAATCGAATTCATCTTTCATGGTGCCATAGTAATCGTTTCCATAATATAAATACTGCGAATAATTAAAAAACACCGAGATCAATATTGGCAGAGTAAGGAGAGTAAATGGAAACATGAGAACAATAGACGCTATTGGACGATCTTCTTCCGGAAGTACTTTTACTGTACCAAGTAGGATTGGACCAATGATCGGGATAAATGAAACAATTACACAAAAGACTAGGGCAGCCAACCATAAAACTATGTAGATGATGATCATAAATACATAAGTGGCAGCCATTGGTATTACATTGGTAAAAATATATGGAACTAAAGGAAGACCAACAACGATGATCGTAAGAAGCGATGGCCATAGACCAATGTGATGCTCGATTGTCTTCCTCAACGATTCCTTATGTACTTTCTGCACATGTTGTCGCACCCGAAAGTATACGTACAGCTTAGTAACAACAAGCCAGAAGAAAGCACAATATGGAACAAAGATATAATTGTACAATCGATAACCGAATGCATTATAACAATTCCATTCGTTGGCTTTTTCTGCTCCTATACACGATGACTGTATGTAGAAGTACCAAATCGTATGTGCGAATAAAGGTAAAGAGTGAATAAGTAGGTCGAACAGATCGAACTTTAATTTGCCATAGAGAAGATCAAGAGCTCTTTGAGCTTTTTCAAGTTCTATCATAAGTATATTCTCTTGATGTGCTTGACGTGCTTGATGTTCACGTAGAGAATTAGTAGTCCAGAAGCGGGGACGTATCAATGACCCAGGAGTAACCAATGCGTCTTGAAAAGACTTCATTCTCACATAACGAGGATCCCGGCGTTGTCTTCCCCTCAGTTGATGTTGAAATTGTCTATTTAGTTCCAGTACTTCCTGGATTTTAGCTCGTTTTTTACGTAATATATAGTGACCAGCTGCAATCTCTTGTGTAGTGGACCATGTGCCATAGCGTATTCGATTCCAAATACGCTGAAAAATAATATCTTTTAAAATCAATTGTACGATCATGATCCAATACGGCTGAATATTCATGTGCTCTTGAGGTAAGGTAAATAGAAGTGGATTTGCATTTTGTATCCGTATTGGCACTGGTCCAGTAAAGTCTTCATTGTTACTACTTTCTCCGGCACCCATGTTTGTCTTGGACTGAGATAGACAGATGGCAAAAGATTCAAATTCAACTTACGTGTATCTTTGCTTATCGTAATCAATCAATGAAAACCAAATACCCGTTGTGTGTTCTTCCTCGATACTTTTTGAGAGATATGACGAATTGGCGTTTCGTTTTGTTAAGCATGTGTAAGAAAAGGAAGTACCTTTTCGAGTTACTCCACCGTAAACCTATACTACATTGTGTCGTCAATATAGATGACCAGGTTCTTGCGCGTGGTTTTATTTGTTTTCTTTCTATACAGGTATCTAGCAAAAACTACTGTTTACCGGGTACTTCCTCACCTTGATTTCAAAAAGCATTGATCAGTCTTTCCTAACAGTTTAATAACGAACAAATCGAACGGTCACGCATTTCAATATGTTGGAAACCTATGAGCAACCTTCATACCGGTGTAGACGTAGATGGGGTAAAAGAAGATAGTATATCATTGAGGACATAACGTTATGTAGAGAATCGTACTCAAAAAGAAAGGTAGAAAAAAAAACAGGCGTAAATGAAGCATTCAATAGTCTGTTCGCCTCGTATTTATATTCACACTGACTCTAATCAGATAAAATTTGAATAATATCCTTCGTCGCCAAAGACTCCAATAAGCAAAATCATAACTACATGAAATGACTAATGAAACTCCTTTCATATTCTCAGTTATATCTTGTAAGCATCTTGGCAATAAAAAACCAAGAAAAAACATTACTTTTATGTATTCGAAATTGTTACTGATGATTATAGCTTACACAAAAATTACGAGAAAAAATATAATTATAAAGCATCATTAATTGGTTGCTAACGTTTGCCGTCGTTCTTCTTTCATTTTAGTCTGATTAAATTCAAGATCTATTGTCATAATTGTCGAAATGAAACCAATGGCAACATGTCAAGAAATAAAAGTAACTTCTCACCAGATTTTGTTGTAACGCATCATCGAAATACTTCATCCCAACATCTCCAATACAATTCCTATCCGGCAACAATTTGGTCAATGCCCACATGAAAGCATCGAAGCGAAGATACAAGTAAGAAAAGAAGTTTTACAGCGTTAGTAGCCAAAGCAATGGCTATGTATGTCATTTTCACATGTCCGATTTTATCCTAATGTAGACTCAAAATAACTATTACCTATATAAAAACTATAGATAATAAATAACCAAACGAACAGATATCATCAGCTACTATGTTGTTGTAGAGCGAAGCAGCCAGGCGTCGAGCCCCTGTGTCTCCAATTTAGTAGACGAACAGATCTAATGTATCGAAACCCTATCGGTAGAAGATAATTGATGATCTGCACATTAATAATCAATGCGAAAACTATTCGTGCATTTTTACACAGATTGAATACGTGTCACACTTGAGAGTTCTCTTCCCGCAATGAAATTATTCAGTGATTCATTGGTTCTCCTCGTTTTCCATATTTTTGGTATTGCCAATGAAGAAAAAAGAATTGATGTTCTTTTCCTTTAATCAATCTTTAAAATAACAAAAAAGAAACAAATCAACGTAGACTAGAGAAGAAAACAAAACATTTCGGTACTAATTCGTTGTGGAATCGTCGATAGGTAAGTCTTCTTGTTTTCTCATTTGAACACGATAAATTGTAGTTCCCAACGATCTCATTTTCCGTAATACCGCTTTTGCTGCGTTGAGAATCGATCGACGAGATCGTAATTTGGAAAATGTACTCTTCTCTGCGCGTAGTTTCTTCGCGAATTGTTTCGTCACGTTCATTATCTCTTTTTTTCCATCAACAACAGATGTTACACTCGATAAATCGATACGTTCTCTTATGTTTTTTGTTTTATTCAGACTTTCGGTAACAGACAAATGAAATCTGGCTAGTGTCGCAACATTCGCTGTTTTCCGTAATAGCGTGCGAAATGCATCCAAAGCCTGGAGAAAGAGAAAGAAAATAATGGTATAAGAGGAAAATAAAAACACCTACGGGACGAAATGTCTTCAACTGTATCTTGGTGATTTCATCAAGTGCAGATGGAAGGTCGGAAGTTAACGGTTTCACCGAACTTCTTCTATTGTTTTCTTTAGCTTTTGGTTTAATATCTGATACATTGGAATTCTTCACAACTTTCATCCACCGATTACGAATAATCTTCAAATAAAAGGTCACGACTTTCTTTATCCATTATAAAATGATATATTTACCCTGACATTGTTATAGAACTGAAAAAACGAACTTCGAAGTTCTACGTAAGCTTTCAGATGACGAAATTTTTCAATACTTCCATGAATTAACGAATTAGTCGAAACAAATATATCGTAGATATTGTTTAAGTTATTCAAATACAGTGTTGCTTCGGTTTCATTCGACTGTTGTTGCAATGGAACAATGATCGAAAAGACATAACCGTTGATCAAACATAGGTTTTCGAATAGTTTGGTTAGAACTTTTTCGGAAGAGTTCTGCGCGATCAATTCACGAATGATTTTCAGCATTTCATTAATTGCATGGACAAATGAATACTCTACAACAGCAAAAAAAAGCATCCATTGGTTTGTTATTAACAGTAAAAGAGGTCAATTACCCATCGTCGATGGTGTTGATTCGGCTATTGGCTCCTCTGCTGGTTCACTTTTCACAACGGAAAGTGAATTATTATGTGTATTGCTATCTTCGCTCTCAATCTTTATTTCAGGCGGAGGATCGATTTTAACCTCCGATGTGCATAAATATACAATGGTACTATTTCTGTTGAATCGATATTTATCCATGTAGTTCGCTAATGTTTTGAATTTTTTCACATCGAGCGGCTGAAGCTGGAAATCGTACAGCACTGTTTGTTGTTTCTGATCGGCTGAAACGAAAAATCGGTCGGAAACTTTCAACGATCGAAGTTTTCTCTTACGAAGAGAGTAAATGGTGAGAAGTAGATTATGAACATCATCGAATGTCATTTGCTCATCACTGCAATCGCACGTTCTTGTACCACCACCGCCTCCTAACTCGACTTTTTTCACTCGACCATCTCGAGTTAATAACAAACGACCACAACGGAATTTCTTGCTCATTTTTATCCTTTAAAAATCAATATGGTTTAAAATCGAGTTTCGATTGATTCGAACAACAATTGGCTCAAACTTGTTTGCAATCGTAAGGAGGAATTAACAAAAGAGAGATAGATGGCGTTCGACGTCGACAATCTACAAGGAGAAAGATATGTTAATCATTGTGACAATAACTATCAGAATTTACTTTTCGTTAGGCAATTTTATTACTATCGTTGAGACTACGCTGCTCTATGATCTACTGAGGAGAATGAAATTTGAAAACTTAAACGTCATTTACTATTCACACATGTGGCATTTTCATGTAAAAAAAACGAATTTTGCATTCTGTCACGTTTTTTTCTCTTTATTTATGTTACAGTAACCAAGTAAGAACTGGCAATGATTAACATGGCTCGCCAATGGTTCATTTCGACGCTAATAAACAGGTGTAGTGTGAAACTATCATCATTATTCTATCTACTGATATTACTATTGGTCATTGCGGCAGCATTTTTCATTAAGTTTGGACTGAACGTTCAGAAATCAACAGCGCATCCCGTATTCATCTTTAGTTCATCACGGAGACCTACGACGACAACTATAACGACCTTTCCATCACCACAACTGACCAATAAAGACTGTAAGAGACTTGATTTTGAGGGACTTCGCCTTGCGAATTCAACTAATCCAATTCCTCCAATATACGATTTTTTTATTTTCAATGACGAACTGGATCTGCTCGAAATACGTCTGTACGAGTTGTACAACTATGTAACTCTCTTTCTCATTGTGGAAAGTGAAATAACACTATCGGGTAAACCGAAACGATTGTATCTCAAAGAAAATTGGCAAAAATTCGCTAGATATCATGAGAAAATGCGTCGATTCGAGGTCGAGTTGGATCAATTTCCAGAAAGCCAATGGTCCAATGAAATCACATTGAGAGAGGATGGTCTTCGCATTGCTCTTCAAAACCGTTCAGGGTAAGCAAAAGCAAAGTTTAGCAGGAATGTAACGCATTTCCTATTTAAGAGATACTATTCTACTAACATCTGACGTTGATGAGATACCTACAGCTCATTTTTTAAATGCTTTAACTTCGTGTGAGCTATCAAATCCATTTCAACCATTGGTACTTATCTGTGCTTACTATTACTATTCATTTGAATTCCGACGTGGTACGACAGAAGGTGCAACGGTCACCTTCTTGACTTTGGATCCTGCGGAACAAGCTCAGACGATCTCTGGCAAAACTTTACGCGATAATCGCTTCAGTTTTCAACGTATGCCAAGTTCTTGTTACCATTGTTCATGGTGTTTTGATCGGATCAACTTAACACGCAGTAAACTGGGTTCGTTTTCTCATACGGAACTGAATAGACCGGAGTATCAAAAGCAGGACCACATACTCGCACGGTATCGTGAAGGAAAAGATTTGTTTAATCGGGCTAGTGAAGTGTACGTACGTTTGGATGAGAACGATGAAATTCCTGAATTAGTCAAAGCACAGCGAGATCGGTTTGCTTATTTGTGGAATAGGACTGCGCTAGTAAATGTAGGTTTTCGAGACGTGATCGTCGAAAGTATCAATGTAAGTATGAAAAATGGAACGAGATAAATAAAATTGTGATGTTGATAAGATTTTTTTTCTCTTCGTCAATTTATAAAACTTTTGGTATTAGCAGGTGACAAATCTAGCAATCATGTCGTATGATGGATAGTGAGGTTTTCGATGAATTAATCAATTAACGTGCGAATAGCATCGAGAATTCGTTGAATACGTTTGTTGGTTTTACTCATATCCAGATTTAATTTATTTGGCACATAAGCAAATGATAGTTGTTTGTCTGGACAAGCAAATGCTATGCTTCCACCTAAACCTGTCGATAAACAAACGACAGATGAGATTCGCAGTATAAGAAACAAGTTAACAATCTTACCCCAGTGTCCAAAAACATTGCCGAAATCTTTCACAACCGTATCGTCTAGCATGAATCCACCTTGACTGAATTTTGTTGGCAGATCATCAAGAATTTGATCGGGTTCGTTGCGAGGTGTGTTATTGCGTATAGCTTCTACTAAAGTTTTCGATGTTAAAAGGTCTTCTGTGAATAGCAGCGATGCATAGAGTCGTGCTAACGATCGAGCATTCGTGAAAATGTTGATAATAGACAACCGTTCGTCTGTATTATCAATAGGTGGTAGTTGAATAAGACCATTCAGAGTAAATGCTCGATACTGCAATAAACTAAAGGAAGTTTCATCGATTAACAGAAACACATGGCAGTTGTAAAATACTTCAATATGGGTTGATCTGATGATAGTTCCGGTGGAGGTAGTATACTTGCACAAACTTGACTTGCCCGCTGTTTTGGTAAACGTTTGGCAACAAAATATTCACAACTGTCCAGGATAGGAGTAATTTCTTCTTCAATGAATTGTCCCATTGAACGATGTTTGACAATATCAACCCGGCGAATTAATTCATTCGCTAAATAAGGAAAAGTCAATGCATGATAACCGTGACCGCCGACATTAGGCTCCCAGTAGGGTTTCTGTTTGACAAGAAGTTGTACAATTCTCGTTGGATCTAAACAAAAAGTCTTATGCTATGATGAATGACATTGAAAACTGTATTATGTTACCGTCATGAACATCTTCTAATTTCAATGAATTATCATCTATTACAGGCAAGCCAGCACGATGTGATAATAGATCTTTAATTTTGATATTCTGCTTTCCGTTCTGTCCAAACTCAGGCCAATATTTAGCTACGCATTCTTCGTAATCCAACCATCCTCGCTGAACACAGATAGCCAAAGCAGTAGCGATGATACCTTTCCCGGTTGAATAAACGATTTGTAGTGTATTATGTTGATACGGTTTCGCATGATCTTCAATATTAAACCATCCACCAGTTAAATCAACAACACATTGATTTCGGTGATAAACACAAAGTGTAGCACCAATATCAAGTTGTTCAGCAAAATTTTGAAGGAACAATTGCCGAATGCATTCCCATGCAGGTTTACAGTAACCTGATACAACACCTTCCGTCTCAAGGCTACACATACCTTTTATCTTTTAACAAATCATCTATCTATACGTAGTCATCAATGGATGATCCTTTTTATTCAATCAATACATGATCTATACAGATGGCGCCGTTCGAAAGCTGCATCATTGTCTGCATAAATTCAATTTCGATAGGTACACTGATCTCTGTTTTCATTCTACCTCTTTTAATTTTATCAGTATAATATTATTCACCTGATCAAGGCGGATTGTCAAGTTCTTTGAAGAAGAGTTTTATCAAGAAATATTTGTATCTTGAAAGACATAAACTAAGAGAATGTATGTATAGAATCACTAGTATAGACGACTAACCCAGATTACTGGACCGTTCAAAAGGCAAGAGATTATTCTAACTTTTGGATGAATACTTTTGAATATATGACACCCTTAAAACGTCGTAAAGATACGCAGCTTCTCACAGGGGAGAAATGTCGAGTGACAAAATCTCCCTTCATGATATCATAGAATAACAAATTTGACACTGATAATATCTAAACATACAGATAGCAAAGGTGAAAGCGATACAGTTAGTGCTTAGATAAAAATAACCCATTCTTTTCGAACTTCTTTTTTTTCAACTTGCACTTTTAGAAAAGAAGAAATAATGGACGGCATAGTGATTTCTGTCGATAAGTACTCGGACGATATGTTTTCGAACACAGCGAAGTATAATTTAGCAAGAACGACAACGACAAAATCAGATCAACGTCAATCTATTGTTCAAACCAAAACGCAGAATCAGTATAGAAAATCACCAGAAGTATCAGCAGTAACACTTGTTCGTATGACACAACTAGCACCGGAAGAAACGACGATAAATGGTACAGTATTAAAATCTCGGAATTATGTCTGTTTGTCAATAAGAGAATTTCGTAGATCCTTCACCGAATTCATTGAAGCATATTCTCCGTCAACGGCAGGGTATTCGTCGACAAGATTCGAATTTATCGGAACGTGTAAAAAGATTTTATCAGAGACAAGATGATCTTATCAATGGTTACAAACAAGTGGAGAAACGAGCAAACAATAACGACGAGGAACGGGAAAAGAATGATGATCTTCAGACAAAATCAAAGAGAATGACACTGATCTTGTCTCGACTTTCGTTAGCAGTCAATATTGTGCGTACAACTGAAAAGATTCAAAAGAATAATATCTATTCTTCTAGCTATTGTTTCTTACTAAAATCATCGCTGCCATTCTATCTAAATCACTTTCAATCGCGTCGACTGTGGTCGATTCAGCTGTTGATTTAGCATCATCTGTTATTCTCTTTTGGGCAGCTCGGGCAATGAAAAAACGAAATATTTACTTATATCCGCAAGGTATTCCTTCATCGAGTATATTTACAAACAAGATGTAATTTTCTTTTGCTAAGGTCGGACACGTTTGGAACCAGTTGCTATCGTTATTCTGTCGGTAATTATGTGCGCTGCTTCTGTAATGGTTGTCTACAATTCAATTGATATTCTTGTGACTGAAATTAACTATTTTACCGAGACGAATACGACTAAAACATTGTCAGAAATTGATATGAGTGCGTTTCCCATGACCGTTATGTGTGTCACGGCGGTTAGCAAGGCTATTCTATTCTTTTTATGTTATCGCGTGAAAACTCCGACAATGTCTGCATTAGCTGAAGATCATCGAAATGATGTGGCGTCAAATATAATTGCACTTGGTTGTGGACTCATTGGTGAGCTATTGGCATACTTTGCTGAACATTCGTTTTGACGAATTGAGAATTTCATAGGTTCCTATGCTTATCAAAATGCCATTGATCGACGTGCTATCGTCGTGGATCCAGTAGGTGCGGTCTTGATTTCCGTTTATATTATTATTTCATGGATCAAACAAGCGAATCGTAGGTTCTTCTCTTTTAACATCGTTTTCATATCTGAACTTTCTTCACCTAGGCCAAATCAAACGACTAACTGGTTACACAGCAAAGCCACAATTTCTATCACAAATTACGGTGAATATAGCATTGGTTTCTTTTTTTCTTTTACTTTGTTCTCTATAGTGGTTGACTTTTCATCATTCGGAACATATACTCAAGATAGATACCGTTAGAGCGTTCCATTTTGGCACTTCATTTCTTGTCGAAGTTCATATTGTTCTCCCCGAAACCATGCTCGTCAAAGAAGCACATGACATCGCCGAAGGACTTCAACAGAAAATCGAACGATTACCGGAAGTAGAACGTGTACGATAAAAATACCTTCATGTCTTTGTATTTTACATTTTTGGATTTATATTTTAGGCTTTCGTTCATATCGACTACGAATATCAACACAAACCAACCGATGAACATAAAATTGTTTAAATCTAAGTTTGTGCAACTATACGTTTTTAATAAACAAATTGTGATCTTTTCTTCTGTTTAAATTATTGTTAAGTGAAATGAGACATGCCAATACGTATCTCGATTTGGTAATGCGCGACGTTAAAACTTTCTCTCATGTTCCTGAGAATCCTAAATTGCTCATAATGACCAAGGTCCATTGATGCGATAGAGTATAGAAATGTTATACTTAAACATCACAAATTAATTCATATTAATAGAAAAAAAGACACCTTGAGAATGTGAACAAAGAGTAAATATGATGTTCACATGCACCCAGAGATATAAACTTCAACAATAGTGATAATAATAATAAGTTTGAAATGGGAAAGAAGAAAAAAACGAACACTATTGAGCAAATAAAAGAGTTAGACAATAAGGGGGAAAAGGTAAACAGAAATAATTAAGAAAAAAGTTCAATGTAGACTACGAAATATTAAAATAAAAAGTAGTGAAATAGATAAAGACTGTTTTTCTCCTTGATAGATAACCATTGAATATCCATATTCAACATCTGATTATTTAATGACGAATGTTTCTTCTTTTTCTCTTTGCACCGCGAATAGTAACTGCTGCATAAGCAGGATACTGTTGAGAATGACCTGGAACAGAAGCTTGACATAGCAGATACATTTGTGTCGCAGCGGTATCGGCAGTCGGTGCAATGATAACGTCATTTCCTTGTTGCTATTTAAATGAAAGAAAAATAAGTCATTGTTTCGATCGATACCAATTCGTGCTACATACATGAGCATATGAGGGAAGAGTTGGATCATTTCCATACTGACTCCATGTCACTTGATATTGTTGAGCACCTTTAACATTACATGTGACAGTTTTTTTCTCACCAGGCGCAATGGTAACTTCTCTTGGCTCGACGGTCACTTCGACGTAGTCTTGTGGTTGATATTGTTGTTGTGATTGTTGATCATGTTGTTGATGTTCTTGTTGTTGATGCTGCTGATGTTGATGTTGTTGTTGATGATGATGATGTTGGCGTTTTGATTCGACATTGACACGTAATTCTCTGTGAACTTCTCCGTGTGAATTACTGACCGTGACTCGATAGACACCAGCCGATTCAGGTGTAGCACGGTTAAGAATGAGACGATTGGATTCAATGGTGAATCCTTCCGAAACTGGTTCATAGCCTTGTGCAGTATATTTGTGCCAGACAATGTTAATCGGTTCAGCCGACTGCAAATAGAAAAAAGAAAGGACATCTTTTTGTTGAACTTTGAAATTCGTATTGTACATACAACTATAGTGTATTGAACAATCATACGTTGACCTTCTTTGAGATCAATTGAATCGGGTTGAATTAATATCTTGGGTAAACCACCTAAAACTCAAAGAGATACATAAGAATAAACTTGATGATTTTGTCTCGACTCACCATGTTGTACTTGAGGTTGGGGTTGATAATGCGTTTCGCTAGGTCGAATTTGAATTTGATACGGAATTTGAACACGAGTACCATCACTTCTGTACAAGTCACAATAATATGTGCCCGTATGCTCAGCGCGTGCATTTGTGACTTGTAAATCGTTACCAGCTTGATAAATGCCATCGGGAAGTCCTTGGCCATCACTGCGTGACCAATATGCACGATCATATCCAGCTGGAGCTTGAATCAATTGGTTGCCACCTTCCTCAACTGAAACTGGACCGGACGGGTGTGGTGGTTGAACGTGAACATCATAACCAGGTTGAACATCATAGTTAGGCGGTGTATTATAGTCGGGTTGAGGATTATAGTCAGGTGGTGCAACGTAGCCTGGTTGAGCGTCATAAGTAGGTTGTTCTACAAAAGAATAATATGCCAGTAGGAATCTTTTCAAATTTTACTAGAATTATTTACTGCTAAAGGTAAGAATACTGTTTCCATCACCATAGTTACCACCTGGAATTGAACAACGATAATTTCCCAAGTATGGTCGCGAAATAGGACGAATGTAAAGTGTTTTTCCTCGTGCAAAAAGTGGATCTTCATCACCAAGAAGCTATAAAGGTCGCCAAGATATTTTACAGTTTCATTCATTCAAGTCGATACGTACTTTTTCGTTGAAGTACCACTGAACTCTTGGTTCGTCGTCTGGTAAAGCACCTTCACATTGAATTTCCACGTAATCCCCTTCAGCCATATCCGGTGCAGCAATACGTAAGTATTGAAAGTTCTGATATACTAGAATGTCAATCCCTAATGAAATATCTTTGTCATCCATTTACAAAACGAACCTGGTGGTCGCATATCGGGATATGCGGGTTGTGGTTGTTGTTGTGGTTCTGGCTGTGGATAGTAACGGCTTTCTTCTTCCATGGTAAGAACAGCGGAGTCGCTGTTTCCTGCTCCATCCTGAGCCATACATGTATATTTGCCGATCTTGCTTGGATCGTCAAGTGTGATACGCGATCTCAACGTTGCTTTCGTTCCAGAGATTTGTTTCTCTTTGGAATCGATAAAAGCGTAACGCTAAAATGGAAACGAGAAAAGTTGAAGAAACGAAATGCGATTTTTTTCCCGTAGGAATCGTACGCGCTCTGGTTCTTCTTGGACCCAATAGATGAGTGTGTTACTATCGGCATTGTTTACAGTACAGATAAGCTCATACGCTTGTCCACGTTGTACTTTGAGTGTAGCAGGATCAAGAACAACTTTAATCTTTGTTGGACCAGCAGTTGTTGATGGGCCTGGTGCTGCCGTTGCATCTTCTATACGATAGAATAAATAAATATATTCGTTTTACAAAAAAGATCATCTATTACCATCAGTACCGTTGGCATCAATCGAACTTCCTATAATAAAAGCAGTTATCAAAAACAAATACAATCATACTGTCGATAATCTCACCATCAGTGATAAGTGTAGCTAAAAGAAAACGATGAATTAATCATTCACAAGTGGATACAGAAGATCGATTACATACATATAGTTGTTACAATCAATGCATCGCTATCACTTGAATTATTATCTAATGATTGGGTAGTTTCTCTTACATCAGCGATAACCGTTGCATTTGTATCAGCTGTGGCCGATTCCAGAGTCGTTGCTTGGTCAGCACCATCAGTAGCTGCGGCATCAGCATTTGTTGTTGCTTCGTCAGCAGCACCTGCTGTTGCTTGATCGGCAGCATCAGTAGCAGCAGAAGCTGCAGCATCATCACTCGCTGTTGCTTGATTCAAAGTTCCATTTTCATTCGCTACTGCTTCAAGTGTAGTAGCTAAAAATGTTACTGCCTCTTCGGTTTGTTGAGCGAGACCTGTGGTCGCACTTAAATCTGTTGCTCCAGTTAATCCTATGAGCAAACTTTGTGTTGTTTCATCTACTGGCAGAGCGAAGATTGTGCACAACGCAACGAGATGCAACAGAAATACGTGCAGGACAATTTTCATCCTTGTAAATAATACGAGAAAAGATTATAATACGATTCTATTTTGTGGTATCGTCTATATATAGAGAAGCTGTCTTCTTTTTTTTTCTTTTTTTTTTGTTGCTTTCATCACCTATGATTGATATTAATGTAAGATATCTATATACCACAAGAAATGTTTCGTTAGGAGAATGGAAAAAAGAAACCTTCTCCTATTTGATGTGACAAGGGCACAAGACTAATACGATGGAAAAAAAAGAAGAGAAATATGTATGTTTAGTATCTTTTTCTGTCTAACCAGAAGAGATATATTCATTAGCAAAGATTGCACCAAGAACAAAATGACGTCTGTCCATAGGATGATAACACGATATTCTTTTAAAATCATTTCCTCGTAGAAATATAATCTTCGGGAAAAAACTTTCCTCTTTCTTTATCTTATATCATTGTATCTAACAGGAAGACAATCTAATTCAGTTTAGTAGCGCTATTTGCGATGCCGCAAAGATACAATTGGATGATAGCCAAAGAAACAAAAAGAAAATAGTTCCCACCATGCCATGCTACTGATAAACTCAAGAAAAGATAATTAACAGAGGAACTTAGTTCAAAGACATCACGTTCAATTAATCTTGTTGTTGTGTCTGTGATGCATATTTTTTTCTTCTTGTTTGCAGTATATGAAAACCGTGGATATAAATCCGATAGCTTATACTTAAAATAGTTAAGAATCCAATTAAGAGGAAAAATAGATGATCGATACATGGAGAGAGAAAAGTTCATTTTCTCAGTAACTTACGGCAATATTAAGTGTTCAGCTTCGTGCAGTTTCGTCGAACGTTCATGGATACTATCAGATATCCTTGTTTATCTTTAGCATCATCGGAAATCTAATGAAAATTTAAATATATTCTCGCAAATCGATGGCGAGCTGTTTGCTTTGTTTCTCTCATTCAAGTTAGTGGTCTCGATCTGACTCATGATTTTCTATTTCTTCGTAGCTGGTACAACTCTTTCTCGGTATAATTATTTATGTTTAATATCAATCGATGGATGGTTAATTACATCATTAAATGTCTCATCTCATCGATTAAGTAGTGTTATCCTTATTCGAAGAATTTCTATCATTAACACACCCGTCTGGATATAATCTACAATCTTCATGCTGCGATTGCATTTCAACTGGAAATACATGGTTATGTGCCATCCTTTGATAGATCTTACTTCTTACCGGTTGTGATTATAGTTTTATTTGTACTGTTAAAATTATGATGAATTATTAAGAAAGACTTGATTAGAAAGCCTAATAACATTATTCATTCACTGGAATCTGTTGGAAGCAATAATGTCTGAGATTGCGAAGAACGAATCTCGTATGAAAATCGTCCGAATGTAATTTATACGTTGCATTCATTCGCTACAAAATAATCCAGATCAAATGTGAATTGATAACTTATTCAGTTGCATGCCATTTGCTTTTGCTTAATACATACATATTTACAACATACCATTTCGGAAAGAATTCAACGGCATACTTTCCTTTTTATTCGTTGCGATTAAACATTTTAGTCTTATTGAATTCGTTTGTTAAAATTGTACTAGACGCACAATTGTACACAGAATATTCACAATAGGTGTGTTGAACTCGATGTCGAAGCGGGTAAAGCCAAACTGTTCCCTATGAATGAAACAATACATGGATATTTATCTCAACGATCTATACTAACGTTAATAAACCATACTAAGCAAAACAATCCAATAATGAGTTGTCTAGAATAATCTTTGAATATAAAATGAAAATCGACGGATGTTCTCGTTTCAAGAAAAATCGTACTCGGAAAATGATTGTTATGAATAAAGTTAATACTGTTCCACCTGCGATGATTAAATAGATACACATTCAACTATCGATAGGACATGAGTTGATGTATATTGCGCCAAAGATGATTTGAAGTATGGACACCACAAAAATAACATAATTAAGAATGTTGACAAGCATGTTTCATGAAAATTTATTGAATAGGTTCTAGAGAGATCAGTGTCTTTGAGTATGAAAGCCATTTCGATTGGCTGGTTGATTTTATTTCTGCAACATCACATTCAGTACTCATATTTATCTATGAATCACCATTGAAACGTTCTTTTCTTTTCTACACAGATAAATCTTGACGATAACGATTGCATCATTTAAGCAGCAAACTATCGTTGCTTCCGATAGTGACAAAAAGCAGAAAGCGAGTTTTGATAATGGAAACTGAATTTTCTAATCAATCGTTTACTTAAACTTGCTTATCGCGTTTAACAGAATGAGTAATTTTGAAACCTACATGTATGTCATGAAAATTGTGTGCATGACTTCGCTTTTGATTCGAGTGCATTTCTATTCAAAGATTTTCGTTTATGTTAATGCATTTCTTCCTCTCTCTCTCTCACTCTGTACACATGCATATTTGACAAATAAACCATTTTCGACACGAGTATATAAGAAAAAGAAAAATCGTCAAAAGTAAATCAAAGAAGACAATATGAAATTGCACGTTTATGCTTTGATCTCTGCCTTTCTGGTCTTGGCTGCCACGGCTGCACCGGCTTTCTTGCAAAATGATCCCAAACGTCCAGTAGCTGACGTCGCGCGTGACTTGGGAATCACAGCTGATCAATTTGTTGCCTGTTTCAACGGTGTAACACCAGCTCCTCGCGGCAGCAAACCAACAGATGATCAAGTACATGCGAACAAACAACATCTTCTAAGCTGTCTTCAACAAGCTAATCCATCCATTACCAATGAGAAGTTGGATGCGGTCATGGATAAATACCGTCCAAGCTCTTAGAAAGTTTGATGATTGTTCTATCCTTATAAAACAATTTCCTTAAACTCTATTCTGAACATTCATCATCTTTTTTCTTCTACCCAAACAATATGAAATAAAATTTACTCATAATTTGATTAATACTTCTATATCTACAAAAAAAAGCTCTCGATCGTCATTTCAGTTGCGTTCAGTAGGATACTCGGACTGGTATAAAAGGGTTAATTAACACGCAATACGTTTTTCGACTTTCATCAGGTAAATTCAACGACTGATAGTCCTTGTAAAAGCCTTATTCTTTACATACATGGATAAATGCATATATTTTGTTGAGAACATACATGTATACGACCGCGCTTTCTCCTTTTTCTTCTCTTCTTTGCTCGTTGTGTCTATCAACACATAATCTATCTATCGATTATGAAAGAATAACTGTTCGTACATCCATATTTCTCTCGCTCCATTTACAAAGGCGTATCCAGCCTATCATTAGTCCATGAGGAAAAAGAACAAATGTCAATGAGAGCACAGAAGCGAGAAGAAAAGCTATTAGAGGAAATTAACGCTGCGATTTCCATTTCAAAGATATATTTTTGACTTCAAAACATGTCAACTAAAATATCACGAAAGCAAATCATAGTGTCATAATAAGATTAATCGTTCATTAGGACATATTTGATATTTTGGATAAATATTCTTGTTTTTCATTTTAAAATATAAGCTTCAATGTCATTGACAGTAAAACTTGTAGTGCCGGTAAAAGTCTTATCACTCAGACCAGTCGAATCGACATATGAGCAAGGAAATCTTGTATTACTATATTTGTTCTCGTTGCAACCATTGGCTATGAACAGATCACCACGACGAATACCCCATACGCTGTCGTAACCATCCATAAAATTCGTCCAATCCAAACCATCACCACCAAAACCAAAGAGATAGGTATTGTAAATTTCACCAAGATAACCAGCTCCAGAATGATATACAGCGTTGTTACTCTTGGATTTATCAATGCTAAACTTTGTTGGAGGGAGATCATGCGGATTGGTTAAAGTGAATAAAAATGCGTTTACATCTTGTCTAAAACCTCGAGTTCGACTCCAAATCAGTTGTGTGAATGCACCAAATAAATAGTTGCCTTCTTTAGACTGAATAACGATCATGGTTGGTCCTTGTCCATCACAGCGGCCATGGAATTTTTCGGTTGAGAAACCATGATCTGTCGCTTTGTAGACTAATTCCCAAGTTTGATTACGATTTCCATAGAATTCATTGAGTTTTAATTGATGCTGCTTGTCAAATAACAATGTACCTCCCACGAAAAGCGTCTGTGTATCGATATCGATGCTAGGTGGTATAGGAACTACAATTTAAAGACGAAAACTATGTCAAGTCGTAAAATTAACTTCTTAATTGTCTCGAATGAATTTGCCGCGTATTCGATATCTTACTTACCTACGTATAATGGTAAAAAACCCAGGCACATGTCGTGGTTTGCTTTCAGACTGAAACAAGGAAAATATCTTCATGCTGAGCAACTTTTTGCATGGTAGATGATTACCGATCAATGAATTTTTCCTTAGTTATTTTCTCGACTTGTCTGTCGTTGAATTTCATGATTGTTTTCACCATGAACGATGTTGAGCTGACATCAATACCTTTTAACTCAGCGACAGCTTCTAGAATTTGAAGCAAATCTTCGCTGCTGACATATTCGTGACCTGATGATGCGCACATTTGAAACGTCTGTCAAAAGAATTGAAATAGTCGAAATAGATCAACATTCACAATAGAGAGTGTCGAATATATACCAATGTCAGTTGATGCTCGATATCACCTGGCACTGTTAAAGAGAGAGCCGTCATATATTCATCGAAGCTTAAAGTTCCACTTTGATTTTTATCGAGCACCTTGAAGGCGTAGTTGCAATATTGTTTCGGATCACCTCTAAAGATTACGTGAAATATAGATTGCTTTAATCTTTGGAATCAGCAGACGTACTTAGGAAAGCGTTTTTGGAATTCATTGATGAATTCATTTTCGTCAATTTCACCTGAAGGACTAAAAAGTATTATTTGAAAAGCTTGTTAAGGGAAAGAAAAACAGAGTTGGCATGAGTTTTTACTGTGCAGCAATGAAGTTTGTGTGCAGAGTCTCGATATTTTTACTGGTCATCGCGCCCGTTAGCTTGTTTTCGGATCGAATCGCTCGAATTTGAACGGGTGTTAACGTTACTAAATCGGAAAAAAAACATTTCGATGCAAAACTTTTACGACTCTCATATGGATTCTCGATCAGAAAACATACCTAGCGAAGAGCGATAGTAGTCGAATGATGTGATTTTTCCGAGATGTGCATGATAAATGACGCATTTTTCTGGTTTACCAGTCAAATCAGGAATTAAATCATGGTCAATTATACGAAATATCGTCTGGTTTGTTGCATTTGACAATTGATTTTTGTAGATGCTCCCGAATGTTCGAATCTGCTTGTACCAATTCTGTGAATCGTTCTCCTTCCACTCATTGGTTATGTGCAATAAGTATATTTCGTTCTTGTGATGTTGATTGATGAACTGATCGATTGTTTTACCTTTCGGAAACAAAAGACTCACGTCATGATGCGTTGTGTCAGTATAGTCGCCTTTTACAGCTTTCAAATGTTCATATATCTCATTCAACGAGTCAATTTTGATTTCATTGCGCGAGTTCGCCTTCAAATACTTTCGCACAGATAACACTGAGCATGGATTATTCCTCTCGAAATCAGTCAATAGCTCGGTCAGCTGTGCATCTTCACATTCACCCCGGCGCAATTGTTCAAGAACTGTTGAAAGCTGTCTCATTGTATCAGTTTGGATATGATTCAATTCCGATTGTTTAACAACGATTGCTTCGATCCAATCCGAGGGAAGCCAATCTTTCCATGGTGAAACCTCGTTGAGAAAGTCGTTGATCATCCGTTTGCCTCTGATTATTTGTTCGTAAATATCTTCAAGTCGATTGGTCAATTGTAATGAGACGTTGTTGATTACTCTAAAATATAGGTGTATAGTTCGCGTTGGTCAGTGTTCAGTCGAAGATTCGAGAGAAACATTACCGTTGTATGGTCATTTGATATTTGAATGTTTGTGCCATGTGTTTCAGCGGATACAATTCGTATTCAAGTTGTTTTCCTTTTCCATCGTTGATGTTTTTCAGTTCAGATGGCACTGTTTTGAAAATACGGAGAACATCGTCGATTGTTTTTGGAATGTCTTGAATCAACATATCACCGGAGAAACTAATTTGCAAAGATCGTAACTTCGAATTGTTTCGATCATTGTATTCCAATTTCACACTGCCGCCTTGTTCTTCAGAAGGTTTCGTCACACCACCCACCTCGATCTTTGGTGTATTCAAAGCTGCTGAAAGAAGGCCTTGAACTTCCTTGGCCGCTTCGGCAGTGCTCAGTGTTTGCTCGAACGTTGCCGCAACATTAGCACCCCAAGTGATTCCAGTAACGCAATGTGTAGCATTCGAAATTTCGAACGCATCTGATGTGAAATAGTCGCATAGGTCAGCCATGCTTATTTGCAAACGTTCACTTTTCGTTTTCATATGCAGAATATGGGTGACACGAACGGTACGACTATCCGTCTTTGTTTGTTGTAAATACTTTGCAGAACCTTCGACTTTGAGTAGACCGGCCATCAAACTAAGTTTTAGCGATCCGTCTATATTTAGCTTATTAAATGTGTCTTTTTGGGACTCGTTTTCATCGTAGATGTAAGTTGAAAAGGCACAATCTTCTGGTTTGATGTAAGAGGAAGGTAACTGGCGATTGAATAGATTTCGGCCTTCGAATTTATCAGTGCGGACGTCGTACAAACTTCCGATATCACCCAGTCGACCAATTGCTTGTCGGGTAATCTTTTCACTATCATCATACATGTTTAAATAAACTTTGTAAACAGAAGTACTTAGCAATAAACGAATATCTGAAATATATATCTATGATAGAAAAATTTCCAGGCAGAGTCGTTAGATATAGGAAGTCTTAACAAGTATGTTATTCACCTTCGACAAATACGAGAAACTTCTCATTTTCTTTTCATTACTCGTAGAGCACGTACTTTACCAACGAGTTCTTCTACTGCGCTGGTTTTATCGTGTAGTCTACATCAAACATTTTTGGATATGATGACAGAATCTTGTAAAAGATAAATTAGAATCTTCTCTTGGTTTTATCTATCCGTTCTTTTTCCTTCAGTGCTCACTTCATTCTTAGTTATTGTAGAAAAAACTTGTAGTCTGAGATAAGAAAAAAAAACTCACTGCAATGTATAGCTTCGTTTTGCATGATAGCGAAACTATGAGGATGAAAGACAAGATTCGACTGTCTAATTCATCTTACCTTATATATGTGCGTACTTTTTATCATAAGAGTAAATCAAAAGGCATAGAAGGCTAATAGTTTGACTTTTCCGCAACTGGTATCTTTTTCAATAATAAAGTGTTTCAGCATTGAGGTAAATACGTGTGTAGAGTTAGTTTATGATATAAACTCATCATCGTTTATCTGCTTTGGTTGATGAGCGAGAAATACAACATTTTCTCTCACTTACGCAGTCAAAGCATAATATGCATTTTTTTCCTTTCTGGACAAACTTTCATAATAGTCAACATTTACCTCACAGATGTAGTCAAATTACACTTTTTGTTGTTATTATCGTTATTACGAGGCTAAAGATAATAGATTAATCTACTGATCAAAACGTGATCATTTAGCATATTTTTTTCATTAACCTGATGAATTCTAGACAAAATAAATATATGTAATATAATCTTCTCTGGAGAAAAACCGAAAAGAGGAAAATAAGACAAATACCTCATTTCATTTCTTCCTTACCGATGAATAGTCGGCAAAAATACTTCTGTGTGTACAAAAAAAAATGTCGATGTTATAATCTGTACTGCATGAATCCTACGATCACGATTAGCGAATGAATTTTTGTAACCTTGGGCCTTTATTAATAAAAGAAATCAATATAGAGAAAGATAAAATTGAATGAGTGCTGTTGATTTAAATTGATTTTTCCTTTTCTCTACTCCTTGTGGATTCATAATTTATCATAGAAGATTTCTGTTCTTCATATAAGCGCCATAATGCGTCAACAAACGTGATAAAATCGACTGTTTGGAGATGTTTACCGTCAAATTTGCTGGAATAATTCGACGAGATTTGGGTGTATTCTTGACGATAGAAATGTTTCAAATGTCGAGCATAGATAAGCAAGGCTGTTCCGGTCGAGAACTGTTCACCGACAAGTGTGAACAAATCACGATGAATACGATTATTATCGAACCATTTCTGAATATCCTTCGATGTCCAATTCTGAAATGCATTTTCCTGTTGTTCGACTGTTTTTTGTATTGGTTTCACAGGTAAAACTAACTTCTTGTCAGTATGCACGATCGACAGTAGATCGTTCGCAGCATCGACGAATGGCTTTCTCCCGAAATGGACATATTTCTGTCCAGCAATTCGAATGCCCAGCCAACCATTCGCTCGGTACTGTTGATCAGGAGCATAGATCGGTAAAAGACGCTTTTTTAACGTATCACTTGCATATGAAAGTTCTTGTCGACAGGATTTCGATTCATAATAATGTTTCGACACAATCAAAACGATCACGATGGCTTTTTCCATGGCACCGGCAATATCTTCCCACAAATCATCTGAATGAATAGCATGCGAGTGTATTTGTTTGTAATCCACCCAAATGGGCACATGCTGTGATAAATGTTCGACAAGTTCATGACAAAACTTTGAATCGCTATGTGAATAACTGATCATAATCGATGATTCTTGTTGCTCTTGACATGATTTGTCTTTTGACGAAGGTAAATGCAAGAACTTCAAATTCCATAAAATTCCCTCCGCTGCTTTTTTCAATGAACACAAATCCAATGGAAACGAAGGTTCTCGCGTAGTGATGTACAACGATGATGAATTTGCGAAATTCGACAATACAGCCATTAGATCCGAATTCGATTGAAATTTCGCATGTGAAAATTGATGAAAGGAAATACTCCAGAAAAGATTCGTTAATGTGATTAAAATTTCATCTCTCATCCATTGGAAGCTCGTGGTTGACTCAGACGTAGATATTGCGAATCGAATTAAAAGTTGAGATAGACAATCGAATAGTTCACTACTGTCTTTCAGACACTTCTTCAAGATATCATCGTTCACAAACAATTTGCTGAGAACAACAAGCGCTTCGGTTATATGAAAACCTCGATAAGCCAACGAACCGGACTTGATTGCATCGAATACCAATGAGACTAATTGTTCGAGAATATGGCACATTAGTTCATCAGCTAGAAGGTAATTTTCTTTGATTTCGTCAGCTTCGACAAGTAGTGCATACGTGATCGATTGAATGAAATCAATAGCTGAATATTCGTCTGCACTGTGATCTTTCTTCATCTGCTCTTTGCTATCACCAAGTGCTTTTATGCAATTCAATTGATTCAAAACGTTGACACCAATTGTGCATCGAGCGAGTTTTTGCACAATGTAACAAATATGAATATCCGTATTGTACGAGGGTCTTCGGCCAGGAAATGTTAACCATTGAAGGCATGCTTGAGGCCATTCATGATAAATAATAGTTGGTACTAATTTTGGTTTTTTACAAAAGATTTTCATCGTTATGAGTATTTGGTTGACAAGTTGCTCTCTTTCTGGGACTTGCCAATATTTTTTCGTAAATGCTAATGAATACGATATGTAATTCGAAGGCAACTGGTCTTCGGATATGGAAACAAATACACTGGAAATGACCATGATGTTTATTAGACAACTGGCAAGATAATCGTATTGTTCATCAGCAGAGAAATACTCTTCTTTGAGAAGAGAAACATAATTTTGAAAAATCGCTTCCAAATGTGGCGAATTTTTCAGTGCCAAAAACAAATCCGTGATGCAAGTTACACGGCAAGCATTGTACAAGGTTTCCAAGAACGCATTTGTCACATGTGATTCGGCATTTGGACTGGACAATTTCTTGTCGAAAATAGGAATGACTCGATAGAGATTATCGATGAGTGAGAGACCGAATGGCTTGTCTTCCAATAATCCATTTGGTGTTGCATCTTTCAGACGAATAAGCAAACGTTCAACCGTTTGAATATAATCATTTTCGGATTGAGTCAACGATAAACTTTTCAAATCGTTTACAAACTCATTCGTAGTCATTTCGGGATACAAATCGTTTTCTGATTCTTCTAAACCTTCGTGTACATACTTATATACTCAACTGCTTGATACGTTAATATTATTCATTGCAAAAAGAAGTTCGTAAATTACCGTTTGATGACGACAAGCAAAGAATGAAAAGAGTGGATATGTCAATTTATGTTATTGTAGACTTCGATTCCAGTCGATGCATAATACGAGTTATTACTGTGGAATATATAATTATAGACAAACACGCATCGATCAAATAAAATGCAATACCTTATATTAGACTTATTCCTATGATATTTCGAATGACGAATTTCATAATCGTTCTTGTTTTCGAGTGCCAATGTGAAGAGAACAATATAATGATCACTAATGAATCATATTCAAAATTGACATCTACAGTCATTTTAACTATTTCTTCGTAACAGATGAAGAAAATGGTCTTGTAAGGCGATAGCAACTGGATTTGCCGTAATGATAGAAATAAGTGCATTTTCTTGATCGACATCTGTAACAAAGTGTACGACGAGGTGAGAACATTTTCTTTCGAGGTAAACGCATAGCATAGCGCTTTAAATGCTGTGTTTGTATTGTTGATTGATATGCACTGCGCTGAAGACTATGGTGTGAAGATGTTAATCGAGAATATCGCGACTGTTAGCGTTGATTTCCAAGCAAAAATTGATAGTACACACTATATTCCAAGTGTTGTCATTGCTGTTATTGTTGTATATTGAAAATATGAAAACAATTTTGTAAATTAAAGAATGACATTCATGACCCTATACACATCTAAAATCAAAAGAGAAAAGGAAAACTAACGAGTAAAGTCATTTTGTTTGAGTTTCAAAGTCTATACAACATGAAGCATACAATTCTGCTGTTCCTATTCATAACAATCATTTTACAAGTAGATTCACAAAACAGCAATGTATTGCTACTGTCTAAAATCGGTGATGTCCGATATCAATGTAATCAGTCGAATTGTTCAACTTCGACGGTTGTTTCCAAGCCGAATCTGAGAGCGTGTCAAACGAGCTGTTTAATGGATACAAGTTGCCGTACATTAACATTCGATCAAATCAATAGTCAATGTGAACTGTTCGCTGACGATCCAAACCAATATGGTAGTTTGATTGCACAAACAGGTGTGATGACTTTTATTGCTGTTAATCGACAGTTATCAGCTTGTAAGTGCAGATTTTACATCTATTTTTACAAAAAAGTGAAGAGGTAGCTGTGTGTAGAACTTATGTTATTGAGTTTCACGTCCGGTCATCTTGGCTTAACATTACAGTTGATTCATGAAACTCAGATTTCTCATATACTTCACTTAATATATATATTGTTTTCTTTTTAGCTATGTCGACGAACGCAATGGCATCCATGTGAGTTTAAATGATAGTAATTTGAATAAGAGAAAAATCTAAACAATCTACATTCTCTGGATGTAATATAAATAATTTTTTTTGAGCTGCCTGACTGACACTTAGAAAATAGAAAGTTTGATAATCAAAAGAAAGTTACTCGCTTACCGTGTCGCTTCCATTTTGCTGAACAGTTTGGATAGCAGTGGTATTCAATTTAATTATATAAATGACTAAAGAGTATTTCTATATAGTTAGCTGAGCACGTTTAAGCATAAAAGAAATATCAATTATATTTTTAACACATTTTGAAAAATAAAATGATGCAATTTTTTAACATGGGGGTTTAGGAAGATTATTTCTTTTGATAAATACGCATATATTATTGTTTCTTTCTGGCACTATAGAAAGACAACATCGTCATCATCATCGACATCAACATCATCCATGTCTACAACTACAACAACCGCCATAAGTGAGTAAATATCTTTATTTCAGAGAGATTCATCAGAGCAACATCCATCTTGCTATACTTCTTTAAGCAAAATTGTGCTTTTTCAGTTGGTTTAGTTAGTAGTACAATAAATTCCCTTCTTCTATATTATTTCAAATGATCTTACATGTGTTGCATCGACAGATGAGTCACCTATCTGACTTGGTGAAGGATTTGCTAAGAAACATGCTATTCTTTCTTTGTCTATATTTAGTATGGAAACAAATATCAAAAATGTATACCGGACGAGATACACACACAGCATCTGTATTATCAGATGGAAAAGTATTAGTTGTTGGTGGATCTAATGCTGGTTATACTGGAACGGCTGAGATATATCATCCTTCGACAGGTAACTGGACAAAGTCAGCAAACCTAAGTGTTGCACGATGGTATCACACGGCATCCACGTTATTAAATGGATCAGTGCTAGTTGTGGGTGGTGGAGGGAATACTGGTTATCTCAATAGTGGTCAATTATATAATCCTTTGGCAGGCACTTGGGCAACAGTAGCAAATATGAATGTCGCACGATTCGGACATACAGCATCCGTGTTGTCAAACGGATTGGTTTTAGTCGTAGGTGGACAAAGCAGTAGTGGTTCTTATGTTAATAGTATTGAATTATATAATCCATTGACCAATACTTGGACGCTGAAAGCCAATATGAATGTCGCACGATCTTATCATACTGCATCTGTATTATCGAACGGAGCAGTATTGGTTACCGGTGGGCAAACAACTGGTGGTATTTATCTTAGTAGTGTTGAATTATATAACTCATCGACAAATACTTGGACAGGCCAAGCAAATATGAACGTCGCACGATCTTATCATACTGCATCTGTATTATCGAATGGAAAAGTATTAGTAGCTGGTGGATATAATGGATCTGTTGTTTTTAATTCTGCTCAGTTGTACGACCCGTTAACAAATGCTTGGTCGTCAACAGCAAACATGAATACTGCACGATATAAATATGCAGCATCTGTGCTATCTGATGGATCGGTGGTGGTTATCGGTGGAATAGATAATAGCAATTCTTTTCTCGCTAGTGGTGAAAAATATAATCCGTCCACAAATACATGGGTAGTATTATCAGCAAGTATGAATGCCGTACGATGCAGTCATACGTCATCTTTATTGTCAAATGGACAAATATTGGTTGCTGGTGGTTATAATGGAACTGTTTCTACCAATACTGCTGAATTATATTAATGTATGCTATCACAAACACACTTCGTTTTTCATTTCAAATATTCATTTTCTTTCAACAACACTATTTTTAACTCATAAGAATACGTCAATAAAATATTATCGTACTTTCATTTGTTCTAATTCTGTTAGCTTCACATGTTAATTTCACAATGAAGAAAAGATTGTTCGACCAATGCAAGTCAAAAATACATTGCCATCTCACGCATCGTCACCCTTAGTTATGATCTTATCATGTATTATGTGATCACAGGGACAAACTTTGCTCCGACGCATCGCGTTGCAATGAATGTCATTTATATTTAAATAAGAATTTGTGCATCACTGGAACGCATGATCGAAACTAGATATAGATTAGTTTTAAGCATTTCTTTCAACTTTATCCAGTTGACTTAATCCAACAGCTTTCTAACTAATACTTTTGTACACTTCTGATGAACCGAAACCTTTTATCTTAGCTTAAATATATACCGATCCATTCTTCTAAAAAAATGTGCGCGTGACGTCAAAGTGTTCTTGCTTCGGTTGAATATCATTTGATACTTTAAAATGGGATTCTATCTAATCTTTGCCTCTAATTGAACTTTTTCTCGTTACTTTTTACGTCTGTTGCGTATACGTTGACTGAAAAATCGGAACCATGACATTATTATACGATGCTCAACAGTTTACACTCTATTCAGGCTACTTTCTGCTGATCGCCGGCGTTATTGGCAATGGGATTAATATTTTCATCTTTCTAAAAAAGCGAGAATATCGTACAAATCCATGTACGTTCTATTTTCTTCTTGGTTCAATGGTTAATATCTTTTATATATTACTTAATCTTAGCATTCGTATTCTAACAACTGGCTATAATGTTAATGTAGTTGGAACATCAACTGCCTGGTGTAAAATACGACAATATCTTCTTGTTATCCCTTCTATACTATCTATAACATTCTCCTGCTTGGCTACCATCGATCAATTTTTAATTACATCAAAAAGTGCCTATTTGCGAAAATGCAGTCAGCTCCAATGTGCTCATCGAATTTCCCTTGTAGCTCTTTTGATCTGGTGTTTGCATGGAATTCCTATTTTAGTATTCTATCAAGTTTCGCCAATTACAAACACTTGTACCAATACAAGTCTTGACTTCGCCATTTATACATTAGTATACCTCATCGGCATTATCTGCACAATACCAGTTTCAATCATGATCGTGTTCGGGTGGTTAACTTATCGGAATATTCATCGAATGAGAAATCTGACTGAATTACACATCGATCGACAATTAATAAGAATGACGTTGATTCATGTAGTATTGGTTACTGTTAGTTTATTCCCATTTGGTGTTTATAATATCTATGGCTTAATTACAAGTACCACTCCGAAAGGTTACGATCGGCAGTTAAAAGAATATCTCGCTTCCTCAGTTCTTAGTATGGCTACATACCTGTACTATGTTGTGGGTTATTTCATTTTTCATCAAATACTCTCATATGTCTTTATTTGATCTTCTAGGGAAGTTGCTATACGTTTCTGGTTTCATCGAAGCGTTTTCGTCGATCAGTTAAAGATCAATTCTTTTCGAAGCGAACACATAATGAAGTAACACCATTTTGAAAACGTTTTACACAAAAAGGTCGTGTTAATCAAAAAACAAATCTTATCCTAATGAATGTTGTTTTCATTTTTATGTGCACGTGTGTGATGTTCTCTACAATAGTTTGACAAGTCAAAGACTAACTCTAGTATCAAATTTATAAGAAATTATTCATGGAGAAATGTTCTGAAAACGATAAAAAGCTTTAAAACTGGATCCATTCGTGTGCGATAAAGTCGCGAGAGGAAGTTACAGCGGAAAGCACAATATTGATCTTTTGCCTAAATCTACAGCGGGGACAGGTTTGTCTCTAAAGTAAAAGAACTGTCTACATGATTGGTACCGTATTACGCATATTAATAATATCTTTACTAATCTCGAGAGATGCTTTAAATAAAGCGAAAAAAAAATTGCAGAATCATACGATGAAATTTGTTTGTCAATATTATTTTACTAACAATTTTCATGAACACTATTTTTGGCTGTCGTGAAACATGTAACAGGAAAACGGACGGAAAACAGGTGCGGTTGAATTTTACTTGATAAGCGAGTATATCATGTTTTTTCCAAAAAAGAAATGAATGAAGAGAACAAAGTTATTTTCATTTGAATCAGTTCAGTTTCAAATAGAAATGATACACGCATTCATTCTGCTTCTGACATGTATGATGTGTTATTCTCGTTATTTGTTCTATCATACGAGTAACGAACAAGCATTCGATTGTTTATATGCACATATACAACATTCATTGGAAATGAAGACTGGCGGAGCTTACCTAATACTCTATCATATTATTCCTTTTTGTCAACGATTGAATGAAAACAGAGAATCGGTGTCCATATCAGATGAGAATATACAAAATAAAATAAGTTTCAAAGAATTGTATCGTAATGGTATCACAAGTTCTCAACTATTAGATTGGTTCGCTCCAATTGATATTGCAGAAGAGTATGAAAGCAATGGTAGAACCTCCGACGAGTTCTTTTACAACTGTTCTTTGCCATGGTTTGGTACAAGATGTCAATATCGATTAATTAATAATCAACCAATTCCATTTGGTATACTTTTTCGTAGAACTTTTATTAGACGTGATTCACCATCATTGACTATTAACTTCTCCGTTGGCGCATGTTATTTATTTTTAAATACGTGTATTCGTGGTCCCTCACCAATGTGTCTCGACTGGCGTGAAATTTGTAATGGTGTTTATGATTGTGTTAATGGAGAAGATGAACAATTCTGTTATTTATTAGAACAAAATCAATGTTCGAGCGACGAATTTCAGTGTCTTAGAAGTAAAGAATGTATTTCGCAGACATTCGTCGAAGACTTCGAACACAGTTTTGAATGTCTTGACACTAGTGATGAGAATGGCAAATCCCCAGGGGAATTTGGAGAACTTTGCATCTCATTTGCAACTTTTGAATGTGAAGAAGTGGCACATGGATTTCGCAATCAATTCTCATGCGGTGATGGTGAAATTCAGTCGGCCATATTCCCTCGTTTTTATACCTTTTGTCAAAGTTTACGAGATCAACACATGACTAAGACTCTATTTACTTCGTTTGACTATATTTCAAACTTAGCATGTCGGCAACTTCTCATATGTTTCATTCGTCCAGATCGGATCACTGATCTCTCATATTTATACAGTGAAACTCAATGTGAACTGTCTTCTGAACGATGCTCATTGGACTGGCTCGTTTTTCCTGAATACCCGATACTTTATTCATTTTTTCAATTTGTTTATTTTACAAACCGATCGATATCCTTATCTAACGATGATCTCACACCGGATTTGATCTGTTTCAATACAACACGATGTCCAAAATATCTCTTCTGTTCGGTAGATATCGGAATGCAAAATGGACTTCATTGCTGCCACACCCGTAACATAATTCGTCGAGGCATCAGTGCATGGTTTTCGCTTCAGACTATTTTCTTAAATACTTTCAGTGACTGTTTTCCAATCGCTCGGAACGAAAAATATATATCGTCTAACAGAGAGACACAGTCGTCTCTAAGCGTTGATAATCGATGGATCAATTTGCATCAAACGTTTGCATTTGCACGCTTATGTGATGATCATCGGGATATACGAGACAATACTGAAACGAACGATACGGATGAAAGCGATTGCCATTTCTGGCCATGTAATAATCCATATACTCGATGCAACAGATATTTGCATTGCTTAAACGGTATAGATGAAGTCAATTGTCCGCATAAACTATGTTCGTTCAATGAACTTACTTGTGACGATTATTCGTCTCATGCTATCTATTGTCTACCTATATCACTTCTAGCAGATGATCATGCACGGTTCAATCCACGTGGATATCCATCTCGTGTTTTATATTTAGTCAACGAAACAGCTGGTAATGTGGAAAATTATTTGGCTTGGAATCAAAGCAAGTGTCTCGACGTCGATTATTTTAATCGAAGTGAATTGGTACTAGTAGGCAATAATGACGATACTTGTTTAGTACCAGGACATCTGTCCCAATCTGGGCACGAGGTTTCATTTGTTAGAAACAATACGAAGATGTGTAGACTTACTACAGTCGCTGGACATAATATTCAGCAGCATCCATTTACTCAATCGTTACGTTTAGGTTACTTCCCGCCGATTATTCCTCAAGCTTCTCCTCAGTCAACAGAAATTCAATCGAATGAACAGATTCCTGTAGATCTTAAGTCAGATGATTTTATTCGTTGGTATTGTAATCGAGGATTTCTCATTCTTTACCAAAATAATCAAACTGTCAAGTGTCTGTGCCCTCCAAGCTATTTCGGTCCACGATGTCAATGGCAAAATCAACGTGTCAGTTTATCATTGCAATTGAAACATTTCAGTTTTACATATCAAATGCCCATTTTTCAAGTCATTATTATGCTCATTGATGACCAAGGACAAATCACACCGTACCATGAACAGACTATTCACGAGCCCAAACGTGATTGCGGAACTAGATATCATATGTATTTACTTTATCCATCTCAACCAAAGAATTCTTCGATTGATTACGCCGTTCGTATTGATATCTTCAATCGTATAACATTGACTCATTGGGCAAGTTGGCTTTTACCCATTACATTTCCATTTCTTCCTGTTAATCGTGTCGCTAGGGAGTTACTTATTCCTCCAAATCCACAACGAACAGATGTATCATGTCCATTACCATGTGGAAAACATGGAAAATGCCTGAAATATGTAAACAAAAATGCTTCGTACTTCTGTCAGTGTGATTCGGGTTATTCTGGGTTCAATTGTCAATTTAAACACAATAGCTCTTGTTCATCTGATTCATTTAGCCGCAGTTCATCGATTTGCGTCTGTCCCTTATATCAATTTGGCCCGAAGTGTTACTTAAAACATACCGCGTGCCAAACATCAACAAATCCTTGTCGAAATGATGCACTGTGCATACCAATTGATGATCGTGTTGCTCAGAATAGCTTCACATGCGTTTGTAAAGAAAACTTTTTTGGAGATCGATGTGAAAATATCCAAAATCGAATCGATATTGAGTTTAATGATCATCTAAAGACAACAACTGTGCCCATTTGGATTCATCTAATTACCATTTACAATACATCGAAACATATACAAAGTACAATCTTGAAACAAATAAAATATGGACAGAATGAAGTAACTATTCGTACAACGACTCCGTTTCATCTGGTGTTCGTCGCGTATTTCCACGAGGAGTTCTATTTGATTATCAGACGTGAACAATTTATTAAATCAGAACATATTCAAGCAAAAGTATTACCCGACTATCAATGTTTGTTCGTCAATGAATTATTAAATGAAACATTGGCTTCTTTTCATTATCTTCGTCGTATCAAATATTATCCATTGTTATGCCGACAGAAGCGACAAGTGATGTGTTTCTATGACGAGATCTACATGTGTGTGTGCGATCAGGATCGGTTTTCCAATTGTTTCTCATTCAATCGAACTACGGCTGACAATTGCAATCAACGAGAAAATCCTTGTGAAAACAATGGAAAATGCTTCATAGCAAATCAAACTTGTTCAAGTTCAATCAAATGTCTTTGTTCAGGTTGCTTCTACGGTACAAAGTGTCAGTTTACAACTGAAGGCTTCGTTCTATCACTTGATTATATTCTTAGTTATCATATTAAACCGAATCTGTCATTTTCTCAACAACCATTTATTGTGAAAATGAGTGCATCGATCATTGTAGTCATGTTTCTTATTGGGTTTATCGGTGGCTTATTGTCGATTGTAACATTCCGCGTGAGAAAAACGCGCACAACTGGGTGTGGATTTTATTTATTAGTATCCGGATGGACTTCAATAGTAATTGTATCTGTATTGGTACTGAAATTCATCCAATTACTGTTGTTGCAAATGAAAATCCATAATAATTTGTCGATTTTTCGTTTGAATTGTATTCTATTAGATGTGTTAATTAAAATTCTCTTAGCGATAAATGATTGGCTCGATGGATGTGTCTCCATTGAACGTGTTATCACAGTGATGCAAGGTGTAAAATTTAATAAAACGAAAAGTAGACAAGTATCTAAATGGGTAACTTTAATTATTTCTTTCATTATAATTTTGACGCATCTTCATGATCCATTTCATCGCCAATTGATTGAAGATATTGACTTCGACGAAGAGCGAACATGGTGTATCGTTCAATATTCAACGTCTCTCAATATTTATAATTCGTTCATAACTTTATTTCATTTTCTCACGCCATTTACAATCAATTTCCTCTCAACAATAATCATTATTATTAAAATAGCTCGGAATCGTTCGACCATCCAGTCGGGTTTATCATATTCGGAACATTTAAAGTTACAATTAATTCAGTACAAACATCAGTTTATGGCCTCATTGATTTTAGTGCTATTAGGACTACCTCGTCTTGTTATCTCATTCATAAATGGATGTATGAAGTCACCGCATCATTCGTGGTTATTTTTGACCGGATATTTAGTTTCATTTTTACCCTCAATGATGACATTTGTTATTTATGTATTACCATCGAAAATGTTTAAAGATGAATTTGATCAAGTTGTGCGACAAACGATTCGACGTTTCCGCAATTAGACTCTCATCAGTTTTTCGCTTACAGGTTCTTGCAAACATGAATTGTCTCCTTGCTTATATGTTCGTTATTCATTGAATGTTCAACAAATAAAATGAAATAAAAAAGTGTGAGAGTGCAACTTTGACTTATTTATTGAAATATTGATCATGTAGAAATCCGTAAAAACACTATATATCGATGTAACTGTGTCACCCAAGAATAGCTATGAATCTATTCGAACTTCAATTGTCGGCTTTTTCAAAAGGTCCATTTATTATAATTGCTGCTGTATAAAGTTAGAAGTGGTTCAAAGATGCCGAGCGCGCACTATAATACATGTCATATAACTACCTCAAATTTAGGTCAGGCTAAAATTATTTTTATGTAACCTCAAGCTTGTTTATGAGATCATGTTTCATTCAACTTTCTCATGGGTTCAATTGACAACATGCTCTACGTCTTACTCAATCTTACCATTCGTATCTTACGTGACACTTATAAAATTGATATATATGCAGCGTCTGATGTGTGGCGTAAAATACGACAGTTTTTTCTCTTTGTTCCTGCTCTTATCTCAATTGAAAATTATGATTGAGCAAATGCAAAATCTTGAAAATAGAAGGTGCTGAATATCATCAACGCACACAGATAGTCGACTTTATATCAGTTCATATTTCTACACAACCAATATTCAAGCAGATCGGTATGTTAGGGTGGATTGGACCAGTAGGTGAGTCATATTGATACATATTTCAGCTTATGATTTCTATTACATGTGTTTACTTCAATAGTTGCACCTTCATTTATTCAAGATACATGTAAAGTAGGCGCTACTGAACTTAGTATAGAATGGAAACCAGCCAAAGACGGCATTTCGGTGACGGCGTATGATGTAGAAATCGAAGAAAACAATAACACGCATAGAGAAGTACGAGTTTTTTCCATGTGTTTGAATAAAGCAGAGAAATATACGTTACTGCATGTTTCTTAGGTATACCGTGGTCTGGAGACGAAGTATCATCTACAGAAATTACAAAAGAACACGCTCTATTTCTTATTTCTATATGTATGCATTGGTGAAGAAAAAAGTAAAAACATATCTTTTTTGCAATTGAAAACACAAAACTATACGGTCCGTCCTATAATTACGTGAGCTACTTATGTATTTCAGATTTGAACGACTGGAGACTATCTATTTCGTCAATATATCCAAGGCTGAATGTTGAAAATAGGCGCGAATCATTGTTACATGGTCAGTTTGTGGCAGGCGACATTTTCAGTATCTGTACAAGTCAATACTGTAACTATTGTCACATTACATATGGATCCTTCGATATGGTCTTTGTCACCGCGGCAATGGTCGAAAAAATTGAAATGTAGTCGTAGAAAATTCCAGTCAATGGAATCATTGCACAATACTAAAGATTATTGCCTACATCTTGTCTCGGTACAAGCGGCTTTGTTTTTCAGTGAGATTTATTTTGTATTCATATTTTCAACTTGAGTTAATAAGATCCAATACGTGTTTTCAATTGGATCTATGCTATTCGTATTTACGCAAATATTGTGCTATATTCTTTTTCAGCTCATCTATTAAGATTTTTCAGTATCACAGAAAACCAACGTAGCTAAAATAAAAGTTTTTCATTGAGGAGAAAGCAAGGCATAAAGTTTCATCTGATTAGATATCGCTGTTTATATTCTCTGCATCATATACGGCTGAATCATCGGTGTTCACACCTTCGAATGTCCAACGTATATTTTTTTCTCTGTTGTTCATTTGTCGACTGACCTTCGAGTTCTTCCAACAAAGATATTCTCAATTTGTTAAAACAGTCTGTTTCCAAATAGATAGTTGTGGATGCTTGTAATTCTGATAATACATATTCGGAAATTGTGTGTCTCCATGTATTGAAAGTGCGACACAGCGAATCAATTTTACTCTGTAAAATCATCGCTATTCATTGGTCAATACCAAATGTCGGTTCACTCCGGACAGAACAATTTAGTTGACGAATTTACCGTAATTTTGATAGTAGTAATTGCATGTGCTCCAAGAAATCATCTGACACCATGGCAAATCCCGATATCAAGTGTATGCAAAGAACGAATAACAGGCATTTGTATCAGTGTTCTGCATGTCAGATCATGAAGAACGTCTTGTCGTCGTCATATACAATATATAGACATAGGCAACTTTCATAGCTTCGATATCTGACATTCACATAGATGTTATAAATAAACTCCAGTGACGTTAATTAAGTTAAGTGCGGCGAAGTGAAGAGTGAATCAGCGAGCATTTGATAAAAGTGAGGTAGGATTTCAAAAACAACTGTGAAGTGTTCATGTACACGGCAAGAAAAACCAAGCTTTTCAAGTTGAGTAAAATTATTTTGTTTGAAATAATGCATCATAGTGGTAAAGTTTTTGATATCTATCATAGTCGAATATTTTTTAATCGGTCTGCTTTCATGATTTTTAATAATGTAATATTATTATCGGTGATGTGAAATCGAAGAAAAGTAGATCGTATAAGAACACAAAACCGAAAGTTCAGATTACCCAACGCTTTGAAAAGATGCTCGGGTTATAGATAGCTGGAAATTCCCAAAAATAATTCATTTGGCAAAATCTCCATGGATGATGCAACATATTCGAAGAAGTTTGGCCTGTCTAATTCTGCTAGAGAAGGGTGCAGCGAAGAGGACATTTAACTGTCTTTGTATGAAACGTACATTCAAAGATATGGGATGAGACGAATACGATACAGTTGACATCTGCACTATTATTAATCATTTCTGAAATCCGTGAGTCACATGAATTTTATATGTACAAACATTTAATTGATTTTCTCTTTTATTGAGTTACAAATGACGCTTTACAAGTTTGAGATATTTTCTGTAATCGCGAAGATACGAATGTTTCGATGACAATGATTGGCGCCCAATATCGACAGCATTTTGAAAAAGTGTATATGCTTTTGGGTATTTACCCATACGATAATAAAGCAAACCCGCGTTATAATTCAAATCAGCTAACATGGGGTGATTCAATGAAATTATACACTTAGTAGTCTTTAAGGATTTGTTGAAAGCTAACAATGCTTGTCTAGGTTCGTTCATTGCTTTATATATGAAGCCAATATGACCGTAGCAAGCAGCTAAACTGTACGGATGACACGAATTGGATTGTCGCCAAATTTTAAGGGCCCTCTTTTGAAACAGGAGAGCTTTTTCGTAATTATCCAACTCGTAATATATCTTACCAATATTCGCGAGCAATGTAGCAATATCAGGATCATTGTGAGGAAGAATTTTCCAAATAATTTCAAGACCTCTCTCGAAATACATAAGTGATTTGGTACGATCGCCCATCTTCTGATACAAATCACCTAGATTACTGTATGACATATACAAAGCTAGATAGTTGGGTTCATATAATTGTTGTCGTATTTTTAAGGCTGTCTTATGAGCGAATAGTGCTGTTGAATAGTCTTCTAATAGATTACACACGATTCCCATGTTATTGTAAACGATTGCAAAATCAGGATGGTCCGAAGGAAGAACTTTCTTATAGAGAATCAACGATGATTTGTACAATTTTAAGGCTTCTTTGTACTTTCCTTGGTTGTATTTTAGCCAACCACGTGCGTTCGAAACGTATCCCTTTTCGCGATCGTCGATCGCTGAATCCAACAAATTCCGATAAATTCTTTCGGCATTGTAATATTCACCCATAGTGATTAACAGTGAACCTAATCGATGCCATGGATTGTCGTCTGCACATGTTTCTCGCGTGATATGATGTGTAAGTTGACAAAAAGTGGAATCACCATGAGCAGCGAGTGTTACATTAATTTGATACAATCGTTTACGTCGATCGAGTAACTTTACTTCCTCAACGCGGAAAATAGGATTCATAGAGAAGAGAATTTCATCTTCTTCTTCTTGATTTTCACTGATCTCAGCAGTTGATGCAAACGGCGTTGTCGGTTGATTGGGATTGATGGTCATAACGAAAAGAACTGCAACGAAATTAGAATCCATGATAAAATTTTGAGCAAGGCGAAGTGTAGATTGATGATCTTTGCTAGTAGATAGAAAACTATTAAATGAAATGAAGTCATTCTTATTTTTTGTCATTCGATCAAAATCTGCTTTCGATAATTTTTGCCCATGATAAACGGTAAAACTTTCAATACATTTTCCCTCACCGAATTGTTGGGAATACAGCTGTTGAATATGTTGATGGAGATCATTAATGAAAAATCCCATATGAATTATAAGATCGAGATTCATTTCTCGTAATGCGCTGTTCAATAAACGATACGGGAAACTATTCCACGAATACCACCAGATGGATGTTTTGCTCCGATAGTTCCATTCTAATTTATTATCGGAAAATATCTCATTGCAATATTTCATGAAATCTTCTGTGTGTTCTTTTTGAAAATCAATTGATAGCAATGTTTCTTTAAGTATCTGAGTATATATCATAGACGGTTTCTCGCGATTCCAGATCTTTGTTGTAGGATCATGAACATTAGCCGAAAAAGTACTAATCGAAATATCATTTTGTCGTGTAATTTTCTTAAGAGTAGCACAAATAGTTGAAAGTTCACTAAACGCTCCATGAATTTTCGACCATTTGTTTATCCATCGTAGAGACCGTCGGTTACTATCCCGAAAGATCAGAATAGCATCCACAAAAGATTGATCATGTAGGCAAGACACAACTTGTTCTCCAAACGATTCTGATACAATCACATATACTTTACCTTGAGCAGCACTGGTATCAAGAAAATGAATGCATTGGCTACCATCGGCGAATACGTGGATATTGTCAATGATACATCGCAATTTAATCATGACGTTTTCGTCCGGCTTATCGTTCAAACAGATAACTAGGCTCACATCTTCACATTGGCTTTCTTCCGGTAACGAGGACGGCTGACATTTGCATCGAATACTTCTCCTGATAGGTTTTCGCTTTTTGAACAATCGTTTCCTATTTGTTAAATTGGATGCCCTCACATGGCAATTCTTCATGATATTTCGTGATTTGCATGTAGAGACTGATTTCAACTTTGCCATATTTCAATCGCTATATGTTGAATATGAGCACCCTATACTTCCTTATATATTGAAAAAACGTCATATTTTGTTTTGTTATTGAGACGCAAAATCATTTTCTTGTGCAATATTGCGTTACTGTAGTAACGCAGAAAAGATGCACATGGTGATTAAATTCGTCAGGTAAACGACATAGTACATATGAAGATAGTTACTAATTTTCTCTGAGTGCAAATGTGTAGAAACACCGCGTAACATATTTTTCCTTTTTTTCTCAATGCAAGAAATTAATTAAAAGAAAGAAATGGAGCAGAAATAGAATATCTGATAATAATCATATACAATTAAAATTTTCCTATGATTGTCCTTAATTTCTTAAATATATCAGGTTTTTTGTGCAGAAGTTGTTCCGTGTAGTTTCAAGCAGTAAAGGGAAAAGCATTCTGTTTTACGGATGCACAAAATTCAAAAGTCGGTTTCGAGGTGTGAAGAAAAAGATTGAATTACATGATCAGGACGTTCGGAATGAAAACTATCTATCAACGAGAAAGCACGACATGATGTCCTAGTTTACTTGTTCTCATTGTGAAAGCATCCATTTCCTTTGCAATCATTTAAACACGGCGTGAAACGTCCGGATATGACTTACCCAAAACGACAGTATTATGATCGCTTCATTCCGAGAAACAAAATCCTTTTTGTATAAAGTATGGCGGGTCGAATGTACGCTCATTGCAGAGTATTCAACAGATTAAATGTTGAATTTCTTGGAAGAGAATCTTCTCATGCGAAAGTTTTGGAAAAAGTGATTACAAAGATAAGGGTGACAATTCTTCGAAAGCTTATATCTCACTAAAGTTTATTAGAAAAAATAACAACAGCTTAAGAAAGAGAAAGAAATTTTATTAATTTGAATAAGTCGACGTTACGACAAACAAATCGTTATTTTCAGGACAGGTGTTATTAGAGAGATGGGCGAAAAACATGTATACGCATGTCATATCGAAGTTAGCTTTTCCTCTATCGAAATTACAATTTCGATACGACATGTGTATACATGTTTTTCGTCCATCTCTCTAATAACACCTGTCCTGAAAATAACGATTTGTTTGTCGTACCGTCGGCTTATTCAAATTAATTAAAATTTCTTTCTCTTTCTTAAGCTGTTGTTATTCTTTCTTATTTACTTCCACTAATCATGCCCATTACTCAACCAAATTATTCACTGAAGCTTTTAATAGAACAATAGATAATAGCTAAAGACGTACCAGGAAGTTCTTGAAATCGCAAAAGAAAATCTTGTAGAATATCACAGACTGTAATGTTGATAAGATAACTACTATCTTTAGCAATTTCCGTTTTATTCAATTATCAATTATTGTGTGATTTCTTTAAGAATCGGTGTTCGTTATAGTTAAGAGTTATAATTAAGACTAATGCACTCAGTGACGATCTTTTGCAAACGTGTATGGAGAGTTCCTTTGAACTATTTGTCAAACACACTTTCTAGTAGAAGAGATATGCGTAACATATCTCTTTGTATCTACATCAAGGTGTTGAACTATCTAGATTAAAATGACGCGTATAATGAGCCACATTTGCGGACTTATTATGCTAAATTCAATTATAGAAAAGAACTGAGTGTATCGCTGCATATTTATTTGATCGTTTACTTTCTGTCATCTCGCTCCCATCTGTTAAAATAACTTTGAAATAGCACGAATTCTTACAAACACTATCTACTCCTCGTCATTCACTTCTCCATCGTTGCTTCCAGAAATTCCACTGTACGATTCAAAGTAAAGGCTCTTATCATGACGCTCGTAGACGATACTCAACAACTGGCATTTTATTTTGGTATTTGTCTCTTCATCGCATGTTTCATTGGAAATGGTATCAATATTCTCGTCTTTTCCAAAGTTCGCACTTATCGAACAAATCCTTGCACCTTCTATTTTCTCATGGGTTCAATTGACAACATGCTCTACGTCTTACTCAATCTTACCATTCGTATCTTAAGTGACACTTATAAAATTGATATATATGCAGCGTCTGATGTGTGGTGTAAAATACGACAGTTTTTTCTCTTTGTTCCTGCTCTTATCTCTGTGACTTTCTCGTGTTTAGCCATCATTGATCAGTTTCTAATCACATCAAGAAATGTCCAACTTCGAAACTGTAGTCAAATCAAATGGGCCCACCGGATCTCACTCTTCGTGGTCATCTTCTGGTGTCTCTATGGTGTTCATGTTTTCTTTGTGTATCGCATCTTATCTACAACAAGAACCTGTGGAAGTGATAACCCTATCCTGGCTATTTATTCGCCCATATACTTAATCGGTATCATTTGTGGATTGCCAGTTGGTATCATGACTTTGTTTGGTTTTTTGACCTATCGGAACATTCGTCAAACATTACGTCCTGCTGAGTTACAATACGATCGTCAGTTGATTAGAATGACTTTCATTCATGTGGTGCTTGTTGTCGTTAGCTTGCTACCATATGGTGTCAATAGAGCATACACTTTAATCACAAGTGGCATAGTTAAAGACTCGGATCGTCAGTCGAAGGAATATTTTGTCACTACAATTGTTACTTTGGGAACATATCTGTACTATGTAGTATGTTGACTGACTTTTACTTCTATGAGGTTGGTTTATTTATTTTTATAGGGAAGTTGTTATACATTCTTGGTGACATCGAATCGATTTCGTGAACGAGTGAAAGATGAAATATTTTGCTGCCACCGACCGAATGCAATAGCACCCACGTAAAACGTTTGTGAGGACAAACTAGTGTCCATATTCTTGATGTTTTTCGAAAGCTCAATCATTCAGATGGCAACATCAAGAATTATCAGTAACGTGTTTTGTGCATATGAGTAGAGACACCGCGTCGAAAAAAAAACTAACTTTCAATAGTTACAACTGTTGATCAGATTAACTAAATAAACTAGATATAATCAAAATGTACAACAACGAATGGAATTTGGTAAAATAAGAAAAAAATTCTTCTCAAGTATTTTTTTAATCCCTCATGAAACTTCCGACTGACGATTGTGTAAGTGCAAAAGCCGATAATGGCGTTCATATAATATAAAATGGCACATAGTTCATGTGCATAATAAAGTATATTTAATGCATCAGACGATATTACGTATTTATAAATCGTTAGCGTTGTGAAATGATAAATAATTATCATTGAATATGTTGCTGATATGATAGTTGTCATAATGACCTGAATTGCAAACATCAGACACAGTTGATATTCGTTTGCTCGTAAACGTTGGCGCATGCGATCGTCACCCACTGGAGAAACCCGATCCCGACTATGATGAATAGTGCTGATCATCAGTGCGTCAAAGATAAGCATTAGTATGGTAGGAAATGAAAATGATACAAAATCAAAGAAGAAAACGAAGAAACATGTATATGCAAAAGAGGCGAATGTGCATGTGGATTCATCAGTTTGGATAATAACTAAGATATGGAAATGAATTAAGAAAATGATTATTACTGTACTGAAAATGAACTGTTTTATCGCTCACTCGATGTAACCGAACATTCTGCGAAGTTGAAAGGAAACGATCGAGATTTGTTATAACTATCAACCATAGGATTAGACATACCGATGAAAATATCAAATGCATTCGCAATTTACATAGCGTCGCATCAGTATTCCATAAACTTAAAATTGAACTACATCCAAGATAGTTTCCGAATAGATTATTTACTGTGTTTGCTGGTGAGTAGTACAAGCACGGACTTTGTCGTCATGTTGGACGCCTAAAGATAATAAGATTTAATGTTTCCAATGATTCTCGATGTCATTTGTATTTGAGCAACGATGCGATTGGCCAAAAATAGAGTATAGCTAAAGAATATTGACTAAACTGGACATCGCTGCAGTGTGTCAAAGCTGAAGAGCAGAAATATAAGTGTTTGTGAGCGCCTTTGTTTGGAAGAAATGCTGCCTCTGCATTCTACTATTTGACTTGGAGTATAGCAAGTAAGTGAGAAGCGTTATTCGTGTTGAAGGCGCTTTTCAAAATGTGGATATGAATACTTTTTCTTGACCCCCTGCTCATATATATCTGATCGTCGATCATTTCTTTTTGGTCTATGTATCAAGTAGCTGAGAGGGCAAACAAAGAGCACAAGACTGTACTCTCAAATCTTAATGATGACTTTATTTTCGAATGGTTCGTTTAATTAATATGTTAAATGAATTCTCTTTTCACACGCCTGTTCAATCGCTTGATGGATGGTCATGTCCATCAAACCGATTTCACATAGATTAGCCATGATGTAAAGTTGATTGAGCACAAATTCATGCTAAATGAGATAAAGAGTAGTGAAGCCGATAAAACAGAAGAGACAAACCTGGAGATCAAAGCATTTCTTATGAAGATTTTGTGTGACGGAGATATAACAATCATGTCGAGTTAATTTCATAAGTTGTGTGGTGACCGCTTCGAAATGTTGGGCACGGTTTATCGATAGAGCTAGGGAGGCGATTTGATGGAAACGATTTGAAATCCGATTTCGAACCTAAATTTGAACAAGAACCGCGCCTCTTCTTGACTAACAAATCGAAATTAAACGAACAGTGTACAGCTGAGCGAGTTCGAGTTCTAATTGTCTTTTTTCCATTGAGTTTTCTTCGAGCATTGCTAAGCGATGTTTAATAATTTCCATTCGAACAAGTTCGGAAGGTACAGCGTCACGCTACATACTTTGAAACTTTAACCTTTACTGTAAATCATTCTCACTCACTCGAAAGGAATCTTTGTAGGAATATTTCGATTGATTAGACGGATGTGTACCTTGAAATTCGCTAACATTATGCGATTTGCCTAAATTCTAAACAAAAGATTTGTTCCTTGCGGAGAGAAGCATTGCGAGTTTAAGTTTACTAAATCTCCGTATTGCATAACATGACTCGTATTTGTTTTCTGTTGCGTTATGGTATATTGCTGAAATAGAGTTTCCCTATCGAGTTGTTCAACATCGGAATCTTCCATCCAAACGACTGAATACACGTCGCCTAAGTAAGTACCACGTGCAGTATCATGATAGCAAGCATAAGAGGATTCTTGAGCGTTCGCTGCTGTTGTTCCGTAAACGTTAATCTTGTCAGAAAGAATATCCTCAAGCATCGAGCCCGATTCGCAAGCTTCGATATAGACCACCATCTGTAAGTTGCGCACGAACAAAACCAAGTGAAAAGTACTTTTCTAATAGTCTCACTTGTTTGTATTTCTTTTGATTGTACATTGCTGTGATTGTTGTATTGAGATCTTTGGCATAAAGCTGAAAGAGAAAAATGAAAACGACTTTTGTACGTATATTTAAACATACGACGCCGTGTGGAAAAGCAACAAGACCTGTATGATAGAAGATTGTCATTATCTAATATCAGAATAAGAGTAATAAAACTCACCGACAGCACCATGATCAGTAAAATAGACGAAGACATTGTCATCAGGACCACTGCAGGCAGAAATTAGAGACAATCTGTATGCTTAGGAGCATATTTACCTTTCAAGAACTTTACCACTACCAACACCTCGTAATGCTTCCTTGTTTCCTAATAAAACATTCATGAAATTTTGTGGTGTAACATCCTTGCCCGTATAGTCATGAGGAACACCATGATAAACATCGTTTCCTTTGGGATGATTGATGATAACACCCTTTGTCGGATTTCTACGAATATTCACGATGAATTTCTCTCGATAATCGTATGAAATCGATACCTCCAATGATGAGCTAAGTCATCGTACATCATAACAATAATATTTGAATCAGGAATACCATTTTTATGTAGAATTTGATAAGCGTGGCAAACATCCGCTTGATGACGGTAGTTCGTCCATTCATAAGAGCCAGCAACAAGAACAGCCCAATTTGCTGCCCAACTGC
>CAJNOJ010000263.1:0-98282 GCA_905250025.1 Adineta ricciae
GTGAGAATCGATAAGGATAAAATTTACAATGGATAGAAATAGGAAAATCAAATTGATTCAAGCAAAGGAAATAACAATGGATGGATAAATTATCGAAGGGAATTCTTTTCTTATTGAAAAGGTGTTTCTAATAGCGAAACAATCGAAATGACCATTCAATGTTCACCACATACGATGACATCCATCTATCACATTATGCGAATTTCGTTTACAATCATGATGACCACTGGTCATTGATTGAAAATTTTGACCAATCAAAGATCATCCATTGTGCATCATTCTTTATGACTGGGGAAATCAATAGAATGTTTATTGAAGAGAATTTGTTGTTTATTAACTATGAACTGATTCTGACAGAATCGGTTCTTTACCTTTATTTGGATAATTTTCGATTCGTTTATCTATTTGTATTTATGCCCATTAGCATGCACATCTGTTTGTTTAGATTATCTCAATTCCCTGCTTCATCATTCAAATCGTTTAGTTAACATTTGTTAATTTAGTGACATTTATTCAAGTGACATTGTTACTGTGATTAGTGTTTATTCATTGGATCAGAAATCTGCATTTACATTCGCATTGGTATCTGTGGATTGACTCGTACTCGCTGGTGTACATATATCTGTTGGCTTGTGTTGGTCTGTTGGTGTTTAACCGTCGTATTTATGTTATGACTAGTGCTTCATACACCGATTTCACTGTTGATTTATTTATGCTTGATGATTGTGATTCGTTCAAGGTTTTAGTCGTTAATCTTGTCCGGAAAAATCATTGAATTAATTATTATGTCAAGAAAAGGTGGTCAATTCTATTCACGTGATTTCAACGCACCATCACATCGATGTCGTCGAGCTGATGCAGCAGGAGATGTTAACAGATATCTAGAATTTCATATACACTCGTCTAGATACGAATTAGTATTTATGAATGAGAACACACCGATGGATTTGTTAAATCAAATATTACATCACGTTGATCTTTGCAAACAGTATTCGGTAGATACTGAATCTGAATGCGACAATAATCAATTGTCACTGATCCAAGTAAATTCAATTCCAGACACACCACCGTCACTCGTTATGTTATTTGAATTACAACACTTCCCCAGTCGACATGAGCGAAAGTATGGAATGTTCCTCGAAATTTTCCAATCGATATTTAGGTCCAGTAATGAAATATTCTCCTGAGGCCAAATGTCAAAGGAGCTTGAGCCAGTAAAAAGCTTACTTATTTGGCCGATTCGAGCAACACTCATCAACATTCAACCGCATTTTTCTACTTGGTATGAATGGGCTCGGACCCGATGTGGGATCCTGAGCTCGTCGGAGAAAGATGGACAACCACAACGTCAACATCAACCCTGCAAATGTCATCGGGCATCAGTATACAAAAATACTGAATTATGGTCCCTACAAAACGCGTTCAAGTTTGGGTGTGAATTATATATCAGCAAATCATGTACGCTGAGTCACTGGTCTCAACCACTATCGTCCAGCAAATCAACATTATCATACCACAAACGGAAAGAAATGATCAGTTATGCGGTGCATGATGTTATTGCCGTGACTTACTTGATTCGACCGATCAGTGAACATTGGACATTTGACCAAATTAAACACCGAAATATGGATGAACTGTTTAAGGCATTCGAATTAATCCAATTACCATTAACACCAAAGCCACTGAACAAAAAGAAAAAAGCTAAAAACATTAATGTGAACAAAATTGCCAAGATATTACAATGTAATCAATCAGACATTGAATCAATATCTGACGAAGAAATTTATTTGCACCAGTTAATTCCACCAGCATTCGATGGTGTTATTCCACCAGAACCCGTTGATGGAGAGATATCGTTACAAGGAACATCATCCACCCGTCACGATCGAGAATCGATCGAAAATATTCGACCAGATCTTGCAACAGTTGAAAGTGAAAAAGCACGGACAATTGTGGGAAAAGATTGTCGGGTGGTTAGAGTGGATCGAGTTCAAGAGGATATAACATAGAGCAGAACGAATCGATCAAAGCATCAGCAAAGAAGTCACGAGGCAAGACACCGAAAGAACCAGAAACACAACAAACAACGCCGCAAATACCGATATCGATATTCAATCATTAGGAGAAGATACAAGCGATTTACGTTATGCCTGATCCGCCGCATCCTTCGTCTATACCAAGTCAAATTCGTACACGTGAAAGAACTTAGTGATGATCGAATACTTATTGGCTTGAAGAACATAGAAGAACAGTATGAAGCTGAACACGTATTAAGCATGGACATCTTCAATCATCGAGGATATTATCATTATCGACGAAAATTCAGTCATTAACACCCAGTCTTTTACTTTCCTTTTTCTCTCTCGTTCATTATTTGTTGTCTTTCTTTTTCTCTCTCTTCAAAGTATTTTGTGAACAAAACACTTTTCTGCTTGGGGAAGGATGTTATGGCCTATATAGCCGGGACATCTATTTACTTCATGTTTAAGTCTTTCGTGTTTTCCTTTTCTTTGTTCTTATTGCTATATATGTTGTTACATTCAATAAAAACAGGCAGTTATGCTTCGATAGAAACATCGAACACACGCCACTTTCTTTTCGCTCTCGAGCATCGAACATAACAACTGGTTATCGTTCATTTCCATATTCACTTACCATTGGTGATATAAATAAAGATAATTTCACGGATANTTTCTTTGTTGCCGGTTCTATATATGTTGTGAAATAAATCGAACTAGTCAGTTATGCTTCGATAGTAACATCGAACACACGTCTCTTTCTTTTCACTCTCGAACATCGAGCATAACAAATATATCGAAATAAATCTTTCAAAATATATATGAATGTCTAACAACGCTTCACTGAGAAACTTTGAGCTATTCGAACAAAAATTCTATTGAGTGTACATATCTTTATCACATAATTGACCTATACAGCCAAACGAATTGCATCGCCAAAATATTTATTCGATTGACTGGGAAAAGACAAATCTATACATTGGCCGATCGGTATATCCTATAAATAGAGCGCATTGCACACATTGCGTTATTCAGAAAAGAAATTTTTCAAGCATGGTGGACCTTTCGTATTACGTTCTACACCCTTTAATCTCTAGTATCAAGACAGGAAATATTTGGCATGATTGTTTAATCATTATGCTCAGTGTGTTTTGTTTATCATTTATCAGTAAAATATGTACATCTGTAATGGAATCATCGCAATCGTTCATTACATCCATTAGTTGGCGTCGGATCAAAGCTCGATATTCGATAGATATTTCCACTACTTCGTCTGATAATTTAGATACTCGAATGGAGGTAAACATTTCGTTTCGAGATTTCATCTTCACTATAGAAATGATTATTACAGGTTCCCGAAGAATATTTGGGTCTTATTCATTATCTTCACTCATCGGATATCAACATATGTTCTGCGAAACTAATTCCTACTTACACCAATAAGTATACGACAAAAAGTGATGCAGCTCTAGACGAACTAGTCAACTACTTGATCACATCGACTGGCAAAGAAGATATTCTAATTGCTCCGACCATTTATCTTCATATCGAAAAAGAAAAGCCGCCAACTACAAACACATATTCATATCGCGTTCCTTCGCAGAAATATACGATTACTCTATATTCATATAAACTAACGTTAAGACAACTGAAGACACAAGTGAACGAATGGACTGTGCAATATCGCGAGTATATCAAAGGCAAAAATAAAGGTGAGACGAGAAGATAATTCTCAACTTGTAAATTGTGTTCTATCCTTCGAAGGAAACTTCTATCGATTTACGTTCGTGTCGGCACCTGTGAATTCAGAAGGAAAAACTACTGTTACATTTCATAAGAATCTTTTCGTCACAACGAAATCGTTCGATAATATTTTCTTTAACGGCAAAGAAGAATTAATCAAACGCTTGGACTTTTTTCTCAATAATCCCAGCTTTTATCAAAAGCGCGGTATTGCACATTCACTTGGCCTGCTCTTCTACGGTTCACCTGGTATGTATCATTGATTTCGATAAACTTCTTTTCCGAACCATTCACTTCATGTACAGGTTGTGGTAAAACATCTATGGTTAAAGCCATAGCTGCTTATACAAAGCGTCATCTTGTTGAAATTCCACTCTCACGTATTCGCACATGTACTGAACTTCAACAAGCTTTGTTCTTGAATTCATACGACATGGTCGACTTGGATTTCGATAAAAAAATCATNCGTCGATATCCTTTTCAACCAAATATTTATGCATATCATTTCGAATACGAATCCACAGATTCGATGGTAAACGAAACGATTCTAACGGTGGCAAATAATGCGCAAAAACTGATTGTAGAATGACATCATCTAACGAAAGAATGTCTTCGATCTCGACTTCACTCAAACCACCGGACAATTGAAGATAATGTATAGCACGATGAAATAAGATTTGTCCATGTTTTGCACCTAACTGATTGTACAAGTATTCAATGGCATCACCTGTATACTCAATAGATAAAAATTTCGCGTCGGGAGTTTGATTGTACGAATGCCAGGTTAATGTTTGATCGTAGAGAAGCGAAAGGAAAAGTGGATCGATCTGATGTCGCCGAGTTAGTTTCGGTTTGATCCATTCGTATTGAACTGGTGTTAAACAACGTCGGTCTTGTTGCAGCCAAGATCGTAAGACTTCTTCAGCTGTATTTTCATCGAATGGTTTGATTTCTATCTCGAATAAATTGTCCGGATAGATTGCTTTCAGTTGGAGGTAAATCTCGATTTTCGTTCGTTCTAACCCAATTTCTATATCCGGAATTGTTGAGTAGATACATTTGACATTCGACGGGAAGCTTTCCGGTAACCAATCGGATAAATGCATTACATCAACTTTCTGTAATTGATCGAGCGAATCAAGAAGAAGAACGAGATTTTCTTCTTTCGGAACACGTGTCAAAGTACTCGTAAAGATTTCTTTAACATTTTCGAAACTCGATGGGACACTCAAATGATAAATATGACATATTTGTTGAATAATCGATATGAGTGGACGGCGAATATCGCTGGATGATGGAGTGGCACCCAGAAATCGAACGACAACAGAAACATGATTCGGTTTGGGATACCAATTGGGAATCTATACTCATAATTATATCAACCTTCGAGTAAAGAACAACTTGTCGACTTACTTCATTAACGACTTTTGCCATAATTGATGATTTACCGATTCCGGAGTGTCCAAATAATACACAAGCAGATTTTGTCGATGCTGTAATATACGTTTTGATCTAATAGTGAAGATTTACTAGAAGGTATGAGAAAATATCTGTTTACTTGATGGAAAACATCCGGTCGAGGAAAAAAGCGTTGTGTTAATAGATTACATTGAATTGCATGTTCTAAAACTTGATTAAATAATAAATCTTCGCGTTTACTCTCGTAGATTTTCATATGGTAATCAATTTGCGATCGGACAGCATGGTAAAAATCATCGTAGAATTTCGATAGATAGTTCTTTCGATCGTTGCCATCGCTCCATCGTAACTGAACAAACAAAATGATATCTTTTAGACAGAATCAAGACTTACTTTGTAGGTATAGATTTGTGAAGGATCCATCGATTGACGAAGCAATTGTTTGACATCGTCCAGCATTTGTTGAGACTGGGCTTTATCATCATTGTCGTGAAACATCGGTTCGAGTCCGTCGATATCAATTAATTCTCGAAAGAAACAAAGTATTCGCTGTGGTTTCTGTTTATTATGCTCCAAAGCACGATAAATTTCCTGTGCGGTGACTAGAATGAACAGCTATGATATGAAATACTCCCAAAGACCAACTACCTGAGATGTGAAACTCATCCCGTTCGTCTTTGCTGATCAGTTTTTGCTCATAACATTGGTTCGATGCTTTCCGTAAAATTGCTTGCAATTTTTTCTCTGATTCATTCCACTGTTGATTATCATCAATCGGCCGAAGAAAGTACTTTTGATCTGAATAATTCTCATCTAATTGGTACATTTCATTCAGAAAGCTCTTCTCTTCAGTATTCGATAGAAGATGTTGAAATATCCGCGAAGAGATACATGCCGGAGCAAAACGACTTCCATATTTGTGACTCAACAAAATCTTGAAATTCAAAAATAGATGTAAATTAGACAAAGTCGACATTTTACCACACAATTCGTTGCCATCGATAAGCGATAGGAAATATCAAGTTCTTGCAAACACATGTCAACGGTTGCATGAGTATTTGCTGCAGTGGATTGAATACCCCAACGCATATCAGAATACTACAAGAATCAAGATAAAAATGTAGAGATTAGAAAAGGAATTACTTGAAATTGAATATCATATTTCGAAGCACAATATTCACGTAGCCGAGGATAAACTCTCTCAATAAGTCCATTTCGTTCATTGGTGGTATCTAATGACGCAAATATTCGATACTTCAAAATTAGTTTATCTAATGACTAACCAGTGAATGTTGAACTGACAAATATACGAACTGAATTGAATTTTCGATCTCCAACATGATCGAACCGACCCCGATACAATGAATTGTCTTCCATAGTCGTCTGAAAAGAAAATTTACTTTAAGTACAAAATAAATTTGACGGCTGTGGTCGATAACTCGCACCTTTCTCTCCTTATGTTGACGGGTGTCGTGTGCTTCGCTCAATTTCTTTTTCTTTCTTTCTGTCATTAGACGATTTCATGCCAATGGTAACCAAGAGACCATGATGTCAGCGACATAAACAAGAAAATGTTTTCTTTGAGTTTTGAAAGTGACTTAAATCCACAGAAATCGCACCGAAGGAGTTGCCATGGAACGATTATCGTTTCTGTTTGTGAAGAATCTAGCTATTTTCATATATGACATGTGTTTATATGTGGTCAATAACTACAAGGAAAAGAACGAGAAAGTATAAGGATAACAAATACAGCAGATTATTCATCTCACACATAATGTTATAATGATTCATATATCAGCTCCTATCAAGATTTTCGACCTACATAGAACAAATATTGATTATATATATATATATATATATGTGATGTGATAAGAGTACATTTAGTCACATGTAGAACAATGAAGTAGTGTTTTATAAAAAAAACAAGTTCTACCTGTGATTACTATATTGTTATAAATCAATTGCAATAATGAATTGGATTTGCGATATTTTGATAGTATGGTTCTGTTTGATGTACAAATCATATGGAATGCCATTGGTAGATGAGCGCGATTGGTAAGAGAATTTTCTCGTATGTTCTTTCAGCGATCTATCTTCTAACAATTTTGTAGGAGGGTATTTATACAATCAGATCTAGTAATTATCGCTCTTTTTCATGAACATTTTCGTTCATTGTTCACCTAGGATGTTGAAGACGATACAGTCTTTATACAACAACAAAAGATAAAATCAAGTTCGTGTAATCATCTTTTCTTAAAAATCCATGTGTAATATTTTACCTGTATAATTTAGACGAAATTATGATCGTATGTATTCATTGTATATGATATAAGGCACTTCTTTGTCGTTGCATAGCAAAGTCGAGGAGTGGCAGTGCAAATAAATCCAAGATGGCCTGCTGGCGTCATACCTTATTACATCGAACCAAGTTTTTGTTTGTATCCAAAACTTGAAATCAATCAAAAGTACGTTTTATTTTTGTTTATAGCTGATGCTCACAGGCATCTGATTGAATTAGCAATGAAACAAATCGAAGAAAATACGAAAGTAGATGATAAATCCTGCATTCAATTTAAACGTCAGTCACAATACGAACTCCCTTATGTTCATATAGTAAATGGAACCGGATGTTCATCAACCGTACGTAGATACATAATAGATTTTGCTTGAAACAACGGTAATTAGTTTGGTGTAGATTGGACAGGGATGGGGATATAAGAGAGTAATGCTGGAGCATTCGTCGACGAGTAGTTGTATGGATATTGGAATTATTTTACATGAATTACTTCACACGTTAGGTAACTTGTGTTTGTTTCTCAAGATAAATATCATGAATTTCACTGTTAAGGATTTGGTCATGAACAGTTGAGGCCTGATCGCGATTCATATCTTCAAATTCGATGGGAAAATATCCAAGAAGGTTATTAAGAAACACAATTGACTATGAAATCGTTCGCTTTCGTTCTTATTAGATAAATTCGCTAAATTCAAGCGATATGAAGCACAACAAGCTTACGACCTTGACACGCCATATGACTACGGATCAGTTATGCATTATCCACTTGACGCGTACAGCAAAAACGGATCTTTAACAATGGTTCCAACAAAAAACATCAGTGTCATCGTTGGTCAACCGTTCAATTTAACTTCTATAGATATTCTTGAAATCCAACGGTATTATCAATGCGTTCCTTTCGGATCAACAACTACAACAACTCCAAAATCTTGTGCAATCACATGCTCAACGCCTTGCTTTTTCATTTTCACTCTAGTCCTATCAATCTTAGAGATGCAATTGTGATGAATATATCGAAATAATTCTTTCAAGATATATGTAAATATCTAACAAAGCTTCATTGAGAAACTTTGAGCTATTCGAACAAAGATACTATTGAGTGTACATATCTTTATCACATAATTGACCTATACAGCTAAACGAATTGCATCGGCAAAATATTTTTTCGATCGACCGGGAAAAGACAAATCTATACATTGGCCGATCGTTATATCCTATAAATAGAGAGCATTGCACACATTGCGTCATTCAGAAAAGAAATTTTTCAATCATGGTGGACCTTTCGTATTACGTTCTACAGCCTTTAATCTCTAGTATCAAGACAGGAAACATTTGGCATGATTGTTTAATCATTATGCTCAGTGTATTTTGTTTAACATTTATCAGTAAAATGTGTACATCTGTAATGGAATCATGGCAATCGTTCATTACATCCATTAGTTGGCGTCGGATCAAAGCTCGATATTCGATAGATATTTCCACTACTTCGTCTGATATTTTTGATACTCGAATAGAGGTAAACATTTCGTTTTCGAGATTTCTTCTCCACTGAAGAAATGCTTATTACAGGTTCCCGAAGAATATTTGGGTCTTATTCATTACCTTCACTCATCGGATATCAACATATGTTCTGCGAAACTAATTCCTACTTACACCAACAGGTATAAGACAAAAAGTGATACATCTCTAGACGAACTAGTCAACTACTTGATCACATCGACTGGCAAAGAAGATATTCTAATTGCTCCGACTATTTATCTTCATATCGAAAAAGAAAACCCGTCAACTACAAACACATATTCATATCGCATTCCTTCGCAGAAGTATACGATTACTCTATATTCATATAAACTAACGTTAAGACAACTGAAGACACAAGTGAACGAATGGACTGTGCAATATCGCGAGTATATTAAAGGCAAAAATAAAGGTGAGATGAGAAGATAATTCTCAACTTCTAAATTGTGTTCTTTCCTTCGAAGGAAACTTCTATCGATTTACGTTCGTGTCGGCACCTGTAAATTCAGAAGGAAAAACTACTATTACATTTTATAAGGATCTTTTCGTCACAACGAAATCGTTCGATAATATTTTCTTTAACGGCAAAGAAGAATTAATCAAACGCTTAGACTTTTTTCTTAATAATCCCAGTTTTTATCAAAAGCGTGGTATTGCACATTCACTTGGCCTGCTCTTCTACGGTTCACCTGGTATGTATCGTTGATTTCGATAAACTTCTTTTCCGAACCATTCACTTCATGTACAGGTTGTGGTAAAACATCTATGGTTAAAGCCATAGCTGCTTATACAAAGCGTCATCTCGTTGAAATTCCACTCTCACGTATTCGCACATGTGCTGAACTTCAACAAGCTTTGTTCTTGAATTCATACGACATGGTCGACTTGGATTTCGATAAAAAAATCATCATTTTCGAAGATATCGACTGCAGTAAGTGTTAAGATTTTTGCGAGAGAGAGAGTTTTTCGATCAGAGATTTATTAACAGTGTCGCAAATCGTTCAACAGCGATTGATACCGGGATCTATATGTCCAACAACGTCGGATGTCGAAGTACCATCGATCGAAAAAGATGATATTATTTTTCATCTCGAAGATAGCGATATCAAAGCGAGAAAAAAGAAAATATCCAAACAAACATTGAGAAATATGTTAGGTAAGTTGTGCAATCACAAAAATGACCGAAGTTTTGATTCGTTGGAATTCTAGGTGATACTCCAAACGCTCCGAAAGATCCGTTAACGCTGTCATTTCTTTTGAATCTGATCGACGGAATTATTGAACAACCATCGCGTATACTAATCATGACTACGAATCATCCTGAACAAATCGATCCTGCTCTTCTTCGACCAGGCCGCGTCGATATTAAACAAGAATTTAAACGATGTACGAAACCGATCGTGAAAACAATCATCGAATACTTCTTCGAGGAAGAAAACGATATTGATGTCTCTCAATTGGCTGATTCTGTTCATTCGCCAGCTGAAGTCATTGCAGCATGTATGTCGTCATCAGATGGAAAAAATGCTGTGCAATTGCTGTCGGAACAAGCATTACCCAATGTCATTGTCGAGGCACGAAACTTCACCGGATCGGACAAAGAATAATAATGTGAGATAAAATTTCGTGATTGTATTGACTTTATTCATCAAATACACACATAGAAAATATTCTAAGCGAATAATATAAAATTCTTTTCGTATTCGAAGTGATGAAAGTAGTGAAGGCGTGCAAAGATTATATTATCGAATGAAAAATACGTACAGGAAAGAAAAAAAGAAATATTTCTAGACGTGTGTGGAGAAACGAAACGCGAATATATTCGAGTCATTTCGAGAAAGAATGACGAACGAGCCGGTTCACTTCTACGGTCGGAATAAACCATTTAGTGAATTTAGTAATTTTCACGAAGCTCCCATCGAATTGGATGGGTACACATGGCCAACAACTGAACATTATTTCCAAGCACAGAAGTTTGTTGATGATCAAGAACATTATCTACATGTCTTGAACTTACCTGCTCCACGTGCGGCATTTAATTACGTACGAACATATAAATCTTTCGTTCGACCTGATTGGACAGATGTAAAAGATGAAGTTATGCTTAAAGCTTGCATGGCTAAGTTTGAACAGCATAAAGATCTGAAAGACTTATTATTGTCAACTGGTGATCGACTTTTAGTCGAACATACGGAAAATGATTCTTATTGGGGAGACGGTGGCGATGGAAGCGGAAGAAATCAATTGGGCATTACTTTAATGAAAGTTCGAGATGCTCTTCGAAAACAAGAGAATTAATTTTTCGTTTTTATTGCTTTTGTTTTTATTTCTTTACATCATAAACCAGTGCGTGTCTTTTCGTTGAAATATAGTTGCGGGAGACATCTAACTAGTGAAGGAATATGATACTAACAACGAAAACTGACAAGCTGTTATCATTTACCAATCAGAAATAAAGATTAGAAGAAACGAAAATTTGTGTAGATTGTGATATTAGATGGAAAAGTAATTGCTGTCGGCCGTTCAGTTGCTGGTGCACTTACCGCTCTGTTTCTTAAGCAGAACGGATTTTCAACAGAAATTTACGAACGTGTGGCAGCTTTTGGTGACGCTGGAGTAAGTACAAACACGACTAATATGATTTTTCTTATTCAGGGTTCATTCGCATTATAACTTCCAATGGTATTAAAGTGTCGATGCAAATACCTGGTTTGACTGGGAAGTTTGTAGAAAACGGATGTGCATTGAATTATCTTTCCCATCGAACATCAGATGGTGCTATCATCAATGAATATTCAATTGAAGATATCTTGTTGCATTTCGGGCATCCTTTTGCTAGGTATGAAACGTACGGTTACGTTACGTTTGTTACAGGTGAACTGAATTGTCAAAGAATACCAGTACACTTTAACAAACCGCTATGCGGAATAACTCATTTGGATGATCATGTCGTAGCTCAGTTTAAGGATGGATCGGAAATTACAGGTGATTTTCTAATCGGTGCTGATGGACTTTGTTCAAGCGTTCGACAGATTCTATTTGGAGTTGATCAATCTACTTACACCGGTCTTACTCAAAACCAGTGATGTTACTGTTCATGTAGATGAATCAGCTCGATAGGCAATATAGGAAAACATTTTATAATCTATCCCTTCAATGCAGAACAGGTATGCTTCGCGTACACATTTCGTGAACCGATGGCGGACGGTGAATTCTGGCGAACGTTAACTAATGATCAGGCATTAGATTTTATTCGAGAATGCGGCTTTACGCAATAGGCGTCACCTATTAACACATTCATTTCAAATACTTCTCGATAGATGAAAGTTGATTTGTACAATCGGTCAGAACTATCAACATGGTATGAGCATCGCGTTGTCTTAGTGGTCGATGCCGCACATCCAAGGAACAAATCAAGCAATGGAAGATAGCTAGTATGTCGTGAAATCGTGGAAACTATATACAACAACGCAAGGTGGGAACATCATTCCCTGTCAACGCAGCCAGACGTCAAGGTGAAGCACAAGTATGCACAGAACCGGATGCATGTCAACAACAAAATGAAGTGTTACGGAAAGGTGCTAGCATCGATGTCCTTCATTGAATTTATGACATTCAATTATAGAGATTTGTTCCGTTTATTTCTAAGATAAAAATAACTCGTATAGATTACACACTCGAGTGTTGAAAGCTAATCTCTCGTTCGGAAATATTCGTTTATCAAGTGATACAAACTTACTCACAAATATAGGTCTAAAAACAGAAAAAGAGAATCAAACAAGAGGATAGCTCGCCATCGTAGCTATTCCACATTGGTTGTTTTTGTTTCGACTCATCCATACATATCCATTTTGGCCCCAAGTGGTGCCCCATGAGTTCTTCACAATATAATAAAGTTGATTATCCGTTGCATTGAAACCAACCGCTAGAGCGCAATGATCAACTTGAGTTGATGAACACTTTGGTTCATCATAAACACCGGATTTATAAAATTGAAATGACGGTTGCGATGCATCAATAGTCACTGCTATTGGGCCAATAATTGCAACAGCGTATGTCAACGCATTTTCGTCGTTGACTTTCACATCCCGAAAACCCTAGAAGAAGAAGAAGAAAAACCAAATAGTTTTCTTTGACAAAGATCACGATTCATACAGTCGAATTGGCACCAATATTTGTACGATTAAATCGGCAATTACCATTGCGTGCTTCGTACGGATAACTTTCTTCCGTATCGATTCCACCATTGACTTTGATATATTGAAAAGCAAAATCATTCAATCCACCATTACAGCCGGCATTTCCGAAACTGTCCGAGCAATCAATCAAGTTTTGGGCAGACAGTGATACAAGTTTTCTTGTTTGATGAAAATGTTGTCCTTCAAGAGAGCCAGTCGCTGAAAAGGCCCAACTTGAACCACATTTTCCTTGATCTTTAACTGGCGTAACCGCACCTTCATTACGCCAATCTAGAAGACAATACCATTGTATCAATTTGCACATCAAGGTGGAATACAGCATAGCGATGAATCATACCAACAGCATGTGGAACATTCACATGACGTCGAGTCGGTTTCAATTCTCCAGTACTTTTCGGTATTTTCATGGGAGTTAGTTTGGTTTGAAATTCTTTATGCGTCTAATCGAATAGTGAAAACTGTAATTATGAAATTTCTACTGAAAGTCTATACCATATCACCAAATTGATTCATTCCCAAGCGATAAGTGTAGTGACCTCGGGCAGCTTTATGATTATGTTCATGGATTTTAGCTAGGTTCGTTTCCCAAACATTTCGTCTGTTCGAAAAGCGAAAGTAAGAGTTGCAGGAAAGACAAATCTTTATATTTACCGCATTACTTCTTCTTCCATCGAGTTATATTGTTTTTCATAAGTGTGCTTGAAAAGATTCCATTCATCATCAAGATATTGGTCGGGTATCGATGCACAATGAGTATTAACAAGCAAAAAACAGAGAATAACAATCGACTTCATCATAGATAAGTACTCAGTGAGTCTTTTCGTTTTGTGTTTATATATGACATCTTGCTTTTTTCATGTCATCATTACGTTCTGCAAAGATAAGAAGAGAGATTTAAATAACTGCCTTCATGTGCGTACCTTTGCCATTCATTCCGATAGGCGTATAATAAAAAGGTTCGTCAAAAATACTTGTAGATCGATATTTCGATGAGCAATAACTCAGCAAGTCTTCGTACGGAAGTGTACACTCTTTGAAAACATAAAATATTTTTTACCACATTGCGTCAACATGTATGACGTCATTACCAAGAAGGTTTTTTCCGCCAGATGTCTCATGTATCTTATTTGATTTTCGCGTGGGAATATATTATATATATTCATCTACTTCATCGTCACATTTTCACTCGTATTCACTTCCTAGCATGACGCAGATTGTGTGCGATCATCGTGCAAGTCATGATCGTTTTCAAATACGAAAACACCACGATATCAATTTGAGGCGCAAGCAATACCAACACACGCAAAGAAAAACATCACATGGCAGTTAGCCGAAAAAAACATCAATTCTTTTCGATACACATATGCTGTCAGACTCAACCAATGAATCAAAATATGATAGAGATCAAATCGATCTCGAAGTTCTTGTTTTCTACTCAGTTCCTAAATCACTCAAAATCTTGTTCAATATTTTTCAAACTTCATGCACATTTAGATCGTTCTATCCCATCGAAACACTATTGTTCGTGGGTGTGCACGAAGAACATGTACCACTGATTGACATGTGTCTCGCACAGCCTGGCAGCTTTGATGTAGATACACAATTAAATGACGGTATTATCAATCAAATGAAGGATGATCTGGTGCAAAATTATCGATTTGATCAGAATACCGGAACAGCGCTATGGTTTGCGTGTTACTACGGTCATTTAAATATTGTTCGTGCATTGATTGAACATGGGCATGCAGATGTTGATCTTCCAAATTGTAAATATCAATCACCTCTTCATGCAGCTATAGCTCGACAACACATGGATATAGTCAGATACTTAGTCGAACAAGCACATGCAAGTATTGACGATACTCGACATTTAATGATTGCGCTCAAAACGGAAAATCGCGATATGATTGATTATTTGTTAGATCAAGGATGTGATCCAAATACGCATTTGCTCGATGAACCAGTCGATCGAACCTATTTTGCACTGCATTATGCTATTAGTCAGATCCCTTCAAATATATCAATTGTTCAAACTCTCTTAGACAAAGGTGCTAATCCAACGATCCAAGATGAAAACAATCGAACCGCTTTACACGTGGCTGTTCAATGTAGAGATGAACAAAAAGTTAAAGAGATCTTACGTTGTGATTTTCACCATAGACAAAGAGATAACAATGGCGATACGCCATTAATGTTAGCTATGACACTGGAATCTAGAAATGTGATTGACGTCTTTTACAAACTCTATCCTCGACAAGACTATATTGATGAATTGATGTTAACAGCTTGTAAATTGGCATTTCATGAGCGATTTGCCTTTTTTGAAGATACGTCCATTGCGTATATATTCTTTGAGCAAGCGCTACGATTACAAGAACCGAATGTTAGTGCTATACCAGCATGTGATATTTATCTTTTTCGAACAGAATGTCAAACAATCGATGAATTAATGCTGATTCGGGACGTTCCTGAGCTGATGTACATCCAAGCCTTTTTAGTTTGTGAACGGCTACTTCCACAACGCGACGAAATTCATCTTCTCATTCCGGAATTGTTCAGGCTCTATGATATTTATCATCAAGCTACGGAATATGATCGTTGCATCTTATTGTTAATGCACATGTTTCCATTGATTTTATCATCGAGAGAAAACTCATTCCGTTTTTGGCGTACAGATTGTTTAGCACTGTTCGTGGAATTGTTGGGGACACTTATTGTGGAGGATAATATACGGCTCATTGATGAGATTGTGAAAGCGTTCGGATTCGTTTACCGTATGACAGATAATCTTTCCGAGTTAGTTTACCCGTGTCTATATGTTGCTTATGTAAGTTGTAAATAATTCAAATAGCTATAAGAAATGTTCGTTGTGATTTAAGGCGATAGAAAACGATCAATTTAGTCTAAAGAACAGACATCAATTACTACAATATGTAAAGGAAGCTGTGCATCGACAATTGGAAATTGGCTTTAGACATCTCTTGGAAAGCGTTTCGCGACAATGTGTTTTTGGGTCTGATGATCCATTTTTCCGAAGGTAGTGACTTTCTTTCTATTAGTCTCCGGTTGTCTAATTAAGTGTTATTTTTCGTAAAGGATTACCCCTGTGAATGTGATTCGAATGCTGATTCATTGTGGAGCAGATGTTAATATACTAGTGTTTGGAGACGATACGTACAATCGAGGAAACAGCACCCTATTACACCTCATTGCACACAGTGATGACATTGCTCTTGTTCAGCCCATTGTGGAATTACTCGTGGCAGCTGGTATTCATACTGATCGTCTCGATACTCACGGACACTTACCAGAACAATGTGCAACAAATACTGAAATAAGACAGTTATTACATTCAAAACGATCGTTGTTACTCAAATGTCAATGTGCTCATTTGATTCTTGCTGAGCAGATATCATATGAGTCATATTTATCGAACAGCTTGAAGAGCTTCGTCCGTATGCATCGAATTCAGAACTAGATCGCAAGTGCCGTTTCAATTTTACCGAATGCGATCCGAAAGACAATGATGGCGAGAGGAACTTCAATTGTTCTCGAGAATGTACGATTTTGAAACAATACAGAACCGAATATTTATTTTCTTAGTGGACAAGTTTGTTTCATCGTTCTTCTTTCATCAACGTATTTCTATACGATTAATTGCGTTGACACATCAGTTTTCGAATAAATGCTTCCAGCAAATTGAGTAATGTTCGCCGAAATACTTGTCCTCCAGTTAGCGTATAGATATAAAATGGCATTCCCGAAGCAATGTAAAGAAAGAGCAGAAACAAGTTGAAAACGAAGCTTTCGATAGTATTTTGTAATGCTGACTTTACATTGCTTCTGGTTATCGTTGTATAAAGTTTCGAAACAGCCATTGGCATAGTGAATATAAGAAGAACTATGACTTGAACAAAGAGCATGATCAATAAATGACGATCCATTCGTTTTTGTTGACTTTGGCTGTCGCTGCCAGTCATTGTTATATTTTGCATTACACAGCTATCCACTGTCACAGATGTCGGTTGTAAACGAGCTCGCGATTGACGCAGGTTCGATATGATCATCAATCCAAATATAAGCATCAGAAATAACGGACATGCAATGGTGATCAAAGCAAAACATAAATCTGATATGATGCCACACATCACTGTTTTTGTGTAGCATTTTAATGGTGTATTAGTGAGATTTGCTTCGAAACAAAACAGTTGTTGTATTTGCAAAAGTGATGAGAGTATGAGAACAAGAATTGCACCACGTTGTGCTCTCTTCAATGTACTCAATCGTCGTCGATTGGTGTTGATACTTGATGAAAGCCACCGGTCAACTGTGGCAAGCATGATAAGCCAAAATCCAGCTGTCATTGAGCCAAAAACAAGAAAGATGCGCAGTTTGCACAGAAACTGATTGGTATTAGTTAGATCAGCTCCCCATGTGGACAAAAATCGTGAGATGGTACCGGCAAGAGTGCTAACTAGAAAAGCAATCGATGACATGAGAAAAAGCCATGTACATGGATTTGACCGCAGCGGTTTTTGCGCGAGTACGAGAATGTTGAAAGTATTGCCGATAACTCCGAAGAGAAAGATGAAAATGGCAAAGTAACGATTGATTTGCGCTGAAGCATTGTTCAACAAGGCGATAATGTCTGCATCTGTTGATGGCATGGCTGTGCTCAATGAATAGATTTTCAAGTAAAGAATGAAGTTAAATTTATTTAGAAACGATGGAACCTGCGTCATTCTATTTTAAATACTTAATCAGAATTGCAATTTAACAGAGTGAAAAGGTAATTAACAACAAAATTCTATTGACGTCATAAGGATTAAACCAATTCATAAGAAGGAAATACTAATGCATGGATTATTTCTATGAATAAAAGTGTTTGAAGAATATTAGTAATTATGAGGATTTTCACAAAAATAGCCTCTCTTACAGGCGGCCGGTTACAACCCAATTATCATACTATTCCTACATTTGTGTTATTTTCTGATAAGGTTCGTGGAGAACTCTCCTTTGTCTATCATTTTAACGTAAACAGGAAACTATACTGCAAATGAGCATTCATGAAAACCAGCAATCGAGGATAAGAAAGACATGAAGATATCATGATTGCAGCTATTGTATGTTATTTGTTTCCTGTTGCTTTGACGGCAAATATGAAACGAGAAACAAAATCTTTTATGTGCAAAATGTGAGGTAAGCCATACATAATTATACGATTTCAGTTTTGTGTAGCAGACAAAAAGTATTTCTGAACAGATTTATCTATGAGATCGAATTACCTTTATCTTTCACAAGGTATACAACAAATCTCCTTTGATATTGCAATGCTCAGAGGATGGAAAGCTCAATCTATGTTCCGCTCTCTTGTATTTATTGGTTATATCTCAAAACATGGGTCTTGAATGAAAAATGGCCAAGTCATCAGATAAAAATTTGATAAGGCGACGTGTAGACCACTTTGCGTGTTGTTGTAACGACTCGTGTTTTGACAATCGGACAGGCATCAATAGTCACCACTTGAACTGGCTCTTCACACTCACTGACTGTATAAACACAGTGTGGAGTACGATGAAGTGGCGGCGCTTGAACTTCACTCTTGTCGTAATAAGATTCGAAAATAGAGTCCGAATAAGCAGAGTAAGGATACATGTTCATTTTGCTACGACGGCTGGTTGAGTAATGAGAGAACGCGCAGATGTTTTCGCATATATATACCCAGGACGACTACGCGCTGAGAGGAAATAGGCATCGGCAAGTTATTTGAGAAAAACAAACAATTAACGGCACTTGAATGGTGTGACGACGTATATCATATACTAACTAAATATGGTGACACGCATTGCTATTTATTTATTTATGTATTTTCGTACACATTCTATTATGTGAAGACAGTGCGTGTAGAGAAAAATTACTCGATATGATATATAGGCATGAACAGATCGATCGATGAAAAATAAACTTGTTGTGCGTGTATATATTTATAGAAATGCAGCATGAAAATAAGTTCTCGGCTGAACCATCTGAAAACTATTGATACTCCTTCACGAAATATCGATACTGTTTTTGTCATGCACATACCTCCCGTTAATCATTCGATGAAGAAGCTTTCGTCTCTCGTTAATCACACTCTTAACTCTGTCCGATCCAAGTGATTTTTAATAATGACATGTACTAGTTGTTATAGTACCAATGAAATTGTAGTTGATTGACACGATCACCTGAACGTCCAGTAACATATCCTACTGTACATTTTCCCAAGATCATCGATTGATTTACTTGTTCTTCCATGAGTGGTGAAGAATCGTATATCATTGTTGTGAGGATCCGTTGTGGATCAGATGGAGATGACTATAGAAACGAGCATGCTGTTAAACGATCTCCCGAACGATAAATATGTATTCCACGAAGATAATTTGGACTTGGTCGTCCTTTTTCGTATAGATTTTACATGAAACTCGTATTTCTGCTTACCACATGAACTTCGACTTAGACTAAATCTTTGAATTCTACCGTTATTCATATCCGCTACGAAGATATTCTCATATATTTTAAAAGCCATCATGTGCGAGCTGTTCAGCTGACCAGCCGTTGATCCCGATTCGCCTGAACAAGCAGAAATACCTTTGAATACATTCGGCGTCCCAAGTAACACTCGTAGGTCTTTTAAGTATAAAATCTACGTCTGCGCCGAAACCTGCAAAAGTCACTGCGACCTGTTGATCGATTGCAAAACGCTGCATTCGATTGTTGTTTGTGTCCGCAACAAATAGATTGAAATGACCATCTACAAAGATTCCATGAGGATGATCAAGCATATTTAATGTTGGTCCTGGACAACCAGTGCCAGCTATAACACTCAGTTGCGTTTCAGGCATGTCATAGACCATTTTGAAAATACGGTTTTCGTTTGTCAGAGAACAGTACAAGTTCTGCTGAACATCTACAAAAAATCCTCTACATGAACTATTAATAATGAATACACGTTCAAATCCCATCTTTCGATTCGACGCTTTGAATAACCATTATCAACATAAATATAGTTAGTAGCGACAAAAATACTTTTTGGTCGATCGAAATTTCCAACAGTAGTGCTCATTACTGTAAATAGTTGATCCAACAACACTGAATTGCCGTTAATACCGTTCTCCCAAGTAACTACATGAGAACGATTTTGGCCATCAATACACACATCAGCTGGCTATGTGAACCAACTATAGTTGTATTGGCAAATGTTGTTGCTTGACTCTCCCACGATGCACAAAAGCTCTCATTTCATGATCTGTTGTATTCAACAACAAAAATTTACCCGTAGCACTATTCTTAGACAGCACCAAAAGAATGGACCAAACTATAAACATCGTTATATGAAAGCACCTCTGCTACATACTCTCTTCTCGCACACCGACTGTTCTGATGAAAAGAACATATATTAGAACTCTAACAATATTGACTATGTCTGTGTAACTTAATACTTAAACTATATTTGTTACATTCTTTTGAAAATAAACTAGAGTAGAAGATCGTAGGTACGCCATAGCTTCATCATCAGGATTTATATACAACTGTACGTCAATACTTTAAATGTACGTGGGTTTAACGTTAGTTTATGAAATTCTTTGAATAAATTCAATTTTGGTAGTCCTTTCGTTTTCATCACTTATTATATTAACAAAGGTAGAGTCAACATGTTTCATAAAATCAAACTGAATTGAATGAGAGTTAAAGTAAAGTAATATCAGACTTCATAATAAATCACATAAGTATTTGCACAGCAAATATGACGAGCTATTCCAAGCACTAATTCTCAACGAAAACAATATACTGGTGAATAACGATCATCGTTTGGATTTCTTTTGATTTCAAGCGCCGTGAGTAAAATCGAAGTTCATCGGCGCCTATCGAACTTTCGGGTGGGATAGATTGTTGTTAACACCGCTGTTGGATGATACCAAGCAAACTGTAGCATTGAAATGTTTAGCTGAAAGTGTATGTGGATATGAATAATTATGAGTGTAAAGAAGAATAAAATCTTATGATTGAAAATAAGATGATGAAGAGTCATCGAGAAGAAAAGAACCTCCTCTGATTTCCACATTAACAGAGCCATTCACAAGGTTTTCGTCCTGTGCATGAATTGAATTTGTACTTGATTCAGTTGATAAACTACGATTCCTCTCAGAAATATCATCACAATGATAGTAAACAAGAAGGATTACTTCATGAAGTAATTCCATAAGTTGTATTTGTAACGCTATACGTTACGAAAAGCTGAGCGACTAGACTATTATATCGATTGTTGTTGTTTTTAATATAAAATTCACCATACTTAGGAGAGACAGTCTCATCTACGCGAATAACCATCGATAAATCGCTTTGATCGAAAACATACGTTACATATTGCTATTGAAAGTTTCACAGTTGTACTGATGCATTCGCGGACGACCGTGAACAATTTTGAGGAAAACGTTAGCACCATCTTTATATTTATACTTTTGAGCGAATACCGCAGCGTTCGAGTGTGTAAAAGATTGGATTTAAGCCGTGCACTGACTGTAAATGATAAGGAACGGACGAGTCTAGTTGATCAGAATGATATGCTTTGTAATATTTCATTCTAGACAGTTTAGCTATTTATTATGTATTCAAAACATAACGCTCACGTCGAAATCAGTGTCGGATAACAATACAGCAGGATAATCGTTGTATGGTCCGGTAACATCGTCGGTGACGTTTAAATGATCGAATGCTTCTCCTTTGAAAAGCTTCTCGAAGTCTCTGTTTTTTTATGATATTCGAGTGCTAGCGGACGACAGCCTCTGATTACACAACTATCTTTCCTGAGAGAATTTGATCTCCATCGTCACAACAGCTTATCTTTAGTTTATTTAACGATGAAGATAACAAAACAGTCATTTTTTGTTAGTTCTAAAGACGTGACAATTTGAATGAATTTTCATAGGTGAAGTCATCTACTAGTATAACGATATTATATATATGCAAATGAGCTCCATTTTTGCTTGACTAAAGTGAGAGAATCGATTTAGAAGTGCTCGGTTTCGTTTTGCAAATACGGATTACACTCGATGTATTCAGATGCAAAAATGACATTTTTTTTGTAATCCGATATTTATTTTGATATATTCTCTGCTATTAACAGTATTTTGACATTGCTTCATTTTTGTAGGATTGATTGATGGATCAGAATACTCTCCGACAATACGAACATCGCGTCGGATGCGTTCTAACCGGTGAAGCATTCTGTGATGGCTGCAATCATCGATTTGGGGAAGGTGAGATGGCATTTCGATGTTTAGAATGCAGTGGTTTCACATGTCCGGGAGCTGAGAAACGTCCTATTCGACAGACAGAAATTACGACTACAACTCGAATACAAGATGGAGCGGCCATTCAACTAGCAACATCGGAAACGGCGTTATTTAGTGGCTATGACCTATGTTTGACTTGTGCGAAAAAAACTTCCGTTCATTCGCATCATCGTTTTACTTTAGCGGTTTATCGTAAAAAGAATTCAACGTATGTGTTCAGCTAAAAGTATTTTTCTTTGTATTTAAAGCAATTGACTTGAACTGATTGTGTATTGACCGAATTAGGATCGATACAGTACAATCATACAATTTGATCCTGAGTTGTCGTTTCATTCCATAGCTACTTTATGCTATAACAAAATACCTCTTACGTTAAGGAGACTCTTATTGAATGACGTATTTGTTTACATAGTATTCAATCATTCATGTAGATTTTCTAAGGAAGTCATATTGCTTTTTATGAACATCAGAAAAGGATAGGAAATCCGCATACGTATTCTTCGCTCTTTCTGCTAGTCGGCCCGAGAAGAAAGTGTGTTCAAATAGGCAACAACTTTCATGGTGACGCTTTGTCGGAGATGTTACTATTAGGCATGCTGTCCATGTCTGCCTAAAAGATTTTGCTTTTGCTGAAGTGCAAAGGTGCTTAGAGAATTTTATCCAGTATTGGTATAAATAATCTCTTATAGAAAATTCACTGGTTAACACAAGAGTTACATAGTCGTCGTGTCTCTATAAGGTTTACATAAGTCTTAATCCTGGCATATATACATGTTCAATAACTTCTCTCTGTTTCTCTGTAAGAAAAAAGCCACGTGCAAAATAACCACGAAAATTAAGACAAGCAAAAAGCGCACAAGAGTTTTTTGCGTATTTTTATTTCAAATCGGGGTAAAGTTCGGAATAGTTTCATTAGATCATTATATGAATTTCTTACTTTCTTTATTCTATTCGAACTATTTGTTCCCACACCTAGTTTTGTATCAATTTCTACCCCTAGATATTTAAATGTTGTCACGTATTCAATTTCACTGCTTCTTAATGTCAATTTCGGCTTGTTAATAAGAACTGCGCTATGAGTTATCATAGCCTTCGTTTTAGATGTATTCACCGGTAAAATATATTGCTTTGAGGAGTTTTCAAGAGATTTAAGTGCTTCTTCGACTAAGTATACCTAGATATTCTGAATTATCGGAAAGTCTTTTTTCAATTACACCTTTGACTATCATCGCGAGATCATCAACGAAAAGATGGGATCTTACTTTAGCGAAATACGAAGGTAAAAAATGTATGTACAAACGAAATAGTAGTGCAGCCATTACACTTCCTTGTGGTGCATCTACAAATTTATTTTCTTTTACTTGCGTCAAACGAACGCAGTACTATTGATGAGGGAATATCATATTCACAAAAAGAAATGAAAAAAGGAATATTCACAAGTGCAGGAATTTACTGGATAATAGAAGAGATACATTAAGAAACAAACTAATCAACACATAGAACAGAACAAAAGAATGAAGGAGATTAAAAAAACCAGAGAACAAAGGAACAGTAGTTAGACGATAAAGAACATGTATAAGGCTATGGTCAGGTACTCTCCTGATACCCTCTCTCATCATTTTCGGATTCTCACATGACTTCATCGAAGCTAGATCCAAGATTGTTCTCCAAAAGTTTTCGTGAATCTCGATCGGTTTCGGCGATCTTCTACGTATTGATACGGTATGATTCATCAAACAAGGTTTTTTCAGATATTTTTGGTTCAATTCGATAAAAACAAATTTATGCTTTTTCAAAAGCCTACGTTAGTTTTCTGGAGACACGTTCTCGGTGAAATCTCACTCCCACCCACCCGGACAGCGCATATATGGTTCGATAGATCTTCTGATGCTCTATCAAATAAGATACTCCCTGAAGTCCAGAGATATCTAATTATGGAGGTTTTGAGTCTGGAATGCTAGGATGTTGAAACGAGTTTCCAGAGGCTCGCCATTGTAGGAAGAAGCCAAAATCTTTTCAAAAGTAGTGATTCTAATAGTTCTGGCGATGAAGAATTCAAATCTATCATCAGAATCTCTATAGCGCAAAGTAGTGCAAAACCATGTGTTTTACAAAGAACAACGTACTTAAAATGAAACGCTCTAGCGCGTACTTGGCATTTGGAGTACAGCTGTTCAACAAGACGTCCTGTAACTTTCGACCAAGAGCAAAAAAGTCCTAGAATTGATTATTACGCAAGCCCTGAAAGTTTCAAACGATTTGGCGAGAGTCGGCGTAAACGTGTCACGCATGTCATGGAATCACCCTGCTTTAAACCAATGGGTGTGTACTGAAATCAGTAAACTCCCTAAAAAGCACAGAAAATTCCTGAAGCATAAAGAAATCATCTTATTCTATGAAGTTTAAATATTTAGAAAAATTCAGATCGATTAATAAGCGTCGATTGAGAATTCAAATATTACATTTGAAATACGTGCAAGATTTGAGTCGCCGGATTTCAACTACTTTCCACCGAACAGGAAAACATTGGATATGATCCGTATAATCGGTATTTCGTAAATAAATCACGGAAACGTCATGGGAGTCCGTTTTCCGAGTCCTTCTTCAGGAATTCACGGGAACTTTTACGGATTCAGTCGGTTATCGTCGTAGAGCTTTAACATCGGACCACATTCTACGTCACAATGCTCATACCTGAAATTCAATCTGTTCTTCTTTTCTGATTTGGATAGCGTACAAGAGAGTCTTTTGATATACGTAGATCACCTAACAGGTAACGGATGAGTGTGTCTAACAGCGAGAGTAACATATTGATTCCACACTCACACTCTCTAGTTAGAAGAAAAAGAGATACATGAGTCGACTCTAAGACACAGAAACTAGAAAAATTATAGAACACTTTCTATTGTCTTCTTTCAACAGATCCTGCGCTCATTTTTGTAAACTGTATTATGAAAAGTAATTAAAACACATGTGTTGCTCTTTCATACCATAGGACTGAAAGGAGTTAACTTGTAAGTTTAAATATTCCAAAGGATGTCACATTGTCATACGTGTCCGACAAATTTTCGTGATCCATCACCAGATCATATTTCTCACCAGCTTTCGGTGGGCAAAGGACGACGGAAGAAGAATCAAGTTTCCCTGCAACAAGCATTGGTGGGCCCAAACCACTGTTTTTTATAGATATTAGTTCAGCATTAGGATAGTTCAATTCAATATTATGTTTGCATTGCCCTAAAGCCGCTTCGTGTGAGACTACGTATTTAACATTCAGACCAGAAAGATCTGAATTTAGTTTAAACGCGGAATGTTTGATAGTTAATTCGACTCTTGAAACTTCTGTCAAATCTTTGTTGCCAATGGCGTTTTTAGTTTCTGTAACCTGTCCGATAATTGAGTTTGAAACTGCCATAATGCCAAGGTCAATTTCTTTACTGAGCAAATGGTTCACCACATTTTCAGAAGTGGTTAACGGAACTAAAACATAGTTTTCTATTTTATTTGATTCGACGAATCTTTTGGCGGCAATATAATTGTTACTGTTTTCGACACCTTGATAGCCAATTTTAATCATGTTGTTTTGGAATTATTTCTACAAATTAAAGATAATCTAAAAGAATAATATGTCTCGGTCGGAGTTTACTATCTAATTAGAGTAAAACCTCTTATAACGGACACTTTTTTTTTAATTCATACGATATTTACTGGAAAGGAGTTCTTGTTACCGAATGTTGAGTTTTAGGTATGTCAAGGATGAAAAGGTAGGGAAAGAAAAAGAACAGTCAATAGCTTAGATACATAAAGCAAACTTTTGACGATGCGCCGACAATCCTTGACTCGGCACATGCCTGGTCTGGAACGGTTTGTTCGTACAATATATATATAACAATCAGCCAAATTGGCGATCAACAATTGAGCTGCTTCCTTGAAAGTCGACCGTGGCTTATGTGGAATGGTTCATATGTAGACATCTAGAATAATAAAGATTTATAGCTGAATGAAGATGAATACAATGAGTGAATTATATAAATGTATTTTACAATTATTTTTTGTTTGTCGGAAGTACAGGTATGATAGTAAGAATAATAATGTGCCGAAAAAAATTGAAGTAAAGATGAATTGATATACTGATTCAAAGTAGTTCCTAGTCGATTCCATTGATATTTGTTCAATATCATACTGTGCGCTTTGATTCATATTCAACTAATGACTCTCAATGGTAGTTTCTTAAATCTTTCTTGAAATTGTTATTCCAGTGGAATGTCAAAAGTATGGACATATGTACACAGATACAGAATATTTTTCACATATATTTTCTATAGTAATTAAGGAAACAAATATAGCTATTCTTCGACTATTCCATATCAGAATATACCACTAGCGAGTCAATTTGAATAATTTCTGTGTAAAATGAGACTGTAAGGATGTTATTAGTAACAGCATACAAAATAAAAGTCCTTTTTCGAACGAATGCATTCATACACTAATATTATCAGTCTTTGCTTTTTGAAGAAGTATTTGGTCAGCTAAAACCAATGCTGTCATCCCTTCGACGATCGGAACTGCTCTTGGTACAACGCATGGATCGTGGCGTCCTTTTGCATTCAACAAGCATGGTTCACCATCAAACGTACAGGTCATTTGAGTTTTGCCAATGGTAGCTGGTGGCTTAAAAGCTACACGAAACAGAATTGGTTCACCATTACTAATGCCACCTTGTATACCGCCGCTATTATTCGTTTTCGTTGTCAATTTCGTATTACAAGATGATGCGTCATTTGTGAACATATCGTTATGTTGTGAGCCTCTCATCTTCGTTCCTTCGAATCCACTTCCAATTTCGAATCCTGAAACAAAGAATGCCATTTCACTCATTCTTTCTCAGGTTAAATTTGTAGTAACCACTTTTGCAAATTCCTGAGAATGCAACAAGAGAGGATCTGCCCGCTCATGAAAAAGCCCTATAGCACATTTAAAAGGAGAGGAACGCTTAAAAACATGTATAAATCCAGTTCTAGTTAATAGTCAACTGTCATGGACAAAACAATGCTCGTTTTACTTGATATAAATATCATATTTGGGAACGACCAAGAAAACAAGTAAATTTGCGTATGTTCCGAACTTTTCCGCAACCTGCTGTCTATGAAAATTCAATCTATGATTTTCTCACCTATATGCGAACAGAAGACTTAAATCCAGATCACTATTTTATTGCCTTCTCACTTACACGGTAACTTCGAGTAGCGTTTTACAAACAGAAAACTTGGTTTTAATAACAAAAATATGACACAAAAGCGATGTAGCTGTATTTAACTTAGGATAGAGTTTCAGAACTACCTCTTATATTAAATTATGATTAATACGTAAAAAGCCAAACTTCTAAATACTTTTTTATTCATTGAAGTTCGTCTTTCTGATATAATAAGACCTATTTGATTACAACACGTCGAATTGGTGCAAACGATGATACGCTAGTCTCGTAAACTTCATTATACGTACAGTTTTCCAACGGAGAGTTACTATTATAAAGGACGTGAGTCTCAGCATGAGCAAGATCAAACTTTATAGTAATCGTGTTCGAATTCTCAGGATACGATCTTCTTTCGTACATATGTTCGGTCTTCTCTTCAGCTTGGTGCGATGGCAAGAAGCTTTTCCTGAACAGCTGCTGAAAAATGTATTTGTATGTAATCTCTCGTAAATGCTATTGCAATCTTCGACGATTTCATCTAGGCCCACCAATCAGAAGTCAGAATCGATTCCTCTAGAACTACAGTCTTTGAGTGGAGTTACCTTTAGTGGCTGGTATCGAGAGCATAGCATGTGCCAACATAGCTTCTAACTTATCGAATACTGGCTCACCAATACCAGCAGGAATGTTTCGACAGATACACGTTATGATTCCACCAACTGAATCTTGATCATTCAACGCTGCTTCTACTTCGTGAATCATCAATTCAGCTGTTTTCTGATCTGGACAGCGCACTAAACTTTGATCTATTTGTGTCCGTTTTAGTGCAGACTCTTTTAGTAGCGACTCAGTTTCTGGTGGTATTTGAATTCGCCCAATGCCACTTACATAAGCAATAATTTCTATCCCATAACACTCAGATAACCATTTTTCAGCGATAGCCCCAGCTGCAACCTACAACGATGAAATCGAAAAAATCGTGTACGCGGCGCATACTGTACTACGCGAAATTTACTCTTCCTATCGTTTCTCTTGCACTCGATCGTCCTCCACCGGACGCTGCCCGAATGCCATATTTCTTCTGATAAGTGTAATCGGCATGCGATGGACGTGGTATATCGAGCATAGAGACATAATCTTCTGGTTTACAGTCTCTATTCGGAACAAAGAGACAAATTGGTGTTCCCAGTGTTGTATTCGCTTCTGTACCAGATAATATTTGAACTAAATCTGCCTCGCCACGTAATGTCGTAAGTTTTGATTGTCCTGGTTTACGACGATCTAATTGTGCTTGTATATCGCTTTCGTTTAACTTCATTCTCGGTGGAACACCTTGGACAATGCATCCAACGCCAGCACAGTGACTTTCACCAAATGTTGTCACTTGAAATATAGTACCGAATGTCGACATATTTGGCTCTCAACAAAATGATATTGCTGTTGATCGATGATAATTAGCAAGCAAACTCTATTAGCGATTCTTTCAATCTAGAATCAAAGCAAGTAGATGAACTTTTTCCACCCCGTTGATTCTGATAGATTATCTATTAAACGAAAGACTGCACCCTCTAAAGTTCCAATAGTTATAATTCTTTTTAAAATATACAGTACCACTATTGAATTTTTTACATCGTGCTAAACCGGCTAAGGGTCGAGTGAATGTGTATCTGATGAATTTTATATCCTCGAATAATACAAAAAAGATAATCGCTGTATAACCGGTCTCCGTAAAAACTGCTCTTAGTTCTACAATATTAATCGATGCACAAAAAGTTACCTGTATGTTATTATCTCTCAACGGTCTTACTTGAGGTACCAAACCAAATTGCATTTAGGGTAATGAGGAGATTAATATTCCATTGGTATAGTTACTTATCGATGAATCTTCTACTGCTACTATGGAGATATATATATATATACATCATTTTCCACCGAAAATTGAGTGAAGGTTCCGTGCATTCAGTTTAACATAGAAACTAGATATAAGAACGGACACAATAGTGACTGGTACTGAAAAGAAAATGCAAGTAACTACTTTGCACCGACCATATGTACCTCCGTTGCCCTCACTTTTAGCGCGTGATTTGTGTCCTTTGATAAAAAATACACGTCTCACCTGTCCATTGCGCTCTTCGCTTTTGTAATAGGCCGATACAAGCGATATTCATCAGTAATGCATCATCGGATGTACATCTTTTTTCTTTCGTTCTGCTCATTTTTCTCTCTGACGCTCTCGCTTCTATATTTGTTAGATTTCTTAGATTAATTGAAATTTGTATTGCTGGTTTTCATCCATGCACGACTTCTAACTAATTTTCTAAACATAATCGCGATATCAAGCAGGAATCCGCCGCTTTCTTTTCCATTTTCTTCGTACATTTTGCTCTTCATCGGTGGCTAATGCTCCTTCAAGAGATGAGTTCTCTTCGTCAGTGAAATGTTTTCACTTAGATTTTCTTCGTAAACCTAGATGTTCATTCGTTGTTAATGTTTCCCCAAAATCTGAATTTTCTTCAGCAGCAATCCAATCTTCGTCCGACATAGCGGCGTAGCCACAGGTGGGCTGGGTGGGCTGAGCCCGCCCTAAAAATGTTTGAGCCCACCTAGAAACAATTTTTATGTTTTTAAGAAAACTTACCATAAGAGATAGGAAAAATGCTACATCATATTGTTTAAAAAAAGTAAAAGTTTTGAATGGAAATTCTTAATCGTTATCCATTGCTAGTTAGTCCAATTTCGTCAGTATGTGCTAATATGTGTCTTTCATAGTTCACTATATTCTTCAAGTTCTCTATGACATATTTTATTCCCTTTGTTGTTTCGCAACCTTTTTCACTCTTCCTATGTCCTTTTCTCGTATGTTCTCCATGCTCTCTTTCTGCATGATATCAGTTATCATATTCATCCACCATGGCTTTTTCGTATGACGCATCCACTAGATAGCGGCGTAGTCACAGGTGGGCTGAGCCCACCCTACCAAGAAACCCTGACTACGCCGCTAGTTCTTGCTGCAGCATTTTATTTCTTCTTTTATTATTTCTGATCACAAAGACAATTCGGAGGAATAACACTATCGCTATTCTTCAATGTAGAAGATCTGTCTTATACAATACAGAAAATAATCTTTATGCAGAACGGAAAAGAGTAGAGAACAAACAGTGACAGTACAAGGTAATATTCATAATGCGAACATTAGTAACAAGATAACATTACGCAAGGATACTAACTCATAAGATACGACATCTAGATGGACGTGTCTGTTGGCATACAAGTGGCCTAACATCTTCAATGCTCTATCTCTGTTGATGGAACATTGGAAATTTCATTTATTCGTTGTCCAGAAAAAGAACTGCATTTTTCCTATGATTTTATTAGAGAGAATTGATGATAAGATTGATTTACATGCATATTTTAACTTCAAAAAAAAGATCACGCCACATATTCTCAGTGGAGTGGAATAAGGAGTGATCTTTGAAAAAAAATTGTCAGAGTTTATACGATCATTGGTGATGGTTAACATTGGTGTTTGAAACGGATTCAGTACTAACAATCTTTGATTGATAGTTACGATGTCGACGATCAGCAACAGATTCTGCTAGTAATTGTAATTGCGCTGTGCTCACGTCCCAGCCTAAGCATGAGTCAGTTATCGATTGGCCGTATTTCAATAAATGTTTTTTCCCTTCGAGAAAGGTTTGACGTCCACAGACGAGATTCGATTCAATCATGACGCCCATAATTGATTGATCGCCGTTAGCTATTTGCTGGCAAATATCTTCGATTACATGTTTTTGACGTTCGCCATCTTTCAAAGAGTTTCCATGGGAACAATCAATCATGATCTTACTCGTTACATTATTCGCTTTTAACCGTTTTTGAGTTTCCATGACGTGCTTCGATGAATAGTTAGGACCTGTCACACTGCCGCCTCGCAACACTACATGTACATCTTCGTTGCCCGATGTATAGCAGCTAACAATGTTGCCCCAATGATCGATTGACAACGAGGCATGGGCCATTCCACTCGTTACACATGCGTCTACCGCCGTTTGCACGCATCCGTTCGATCCATTCTTGAAACCGATCGGTATATTTAAACCACTAACTAATTCCCGGTGTATTTGCGACTCGGTTGTGCGAGCACCGATTGCAGCCCAACTGACCAAGTCGGACACGTAGGGTACGATCATCGGTTGTAAAAATTCACAAGCACAAGGCAGATGGAAACTGTTAATCGTGAGTAATAATTGTCGAGACAGTTGCAAGCCGTCACTGATGTTGCTCGTGCCGTCTAAATGAGGATCGTATACGAGGCCTTTCCAACCGACTGTGGTACGTGGTTTTTCAAAATAGACTCGCATTACAATTAATAATGTTGACACGTGTTTTTTAGCAACAATGCTCAATTTTTTTGCATACTCAATCGCTTCGGTGATATTATGTATTGAGCAAGGACCAATCACCACCAATAAGCGATCATCCTTGCCATGAATAATGTCTGATATTTCTCGACGCGTTTTAGAAATAAACCGTTCTATGTCATGTGGACATGGGTGTTTGGCGATCATGGCACCTGGATTGGTCAATATTTGTGAATGTACTACTCCTTTAAAATGAGTTTGTTCTGAATCATCGACGGTGTTAGTCATATGTGACAGTTTTGTAATGGGTTAAATTTAGTAATCAATTTTTTATCTACAAGAGATCTACACTATTACAGAGGTGCTGAAGTTTATTGCAATGTGTTTTCAAAGAAGCATAATTATTTTTTTCTCACTTGCGCATGCATATGGTTCGCACCTAATGTGCTCAGTTGGTTTAAATTATAGAGACTCTTTGCCTGCTTTAGTTTTTGATTGATTCTCAGCCAATACGAGCGAATAAGATATACGAATTGGGATAGAAAACGCGAGACAATGAACAGGTAGATCGACCCACTCTCAATTTCCTGACAGTAGTACATACATATATGGACACAGATAGTTAATTTCTAATTCTTCTCAGTTTCACTAGCTCCATAGATCTGTATTCTGGCAAGAAGTTTGTTTAAAAATCCGAGAACCCGTAAAGAGTCTTATTCGAAAGAGCAAATAACACTACTACAGAAAACCGTTCGTGAACTAACTAGAAAAAGTAAATGCAAATCAGGCTTCCACATCGCTTCTAAAGCAATTCAAAATACGCTATTTTACGTACTTAGTAGCTCGGAACTCCTTGACTAAAATGAGATAAAACGTAGCATGTAGCTCAGAACAGAACTTCATCGAATCCTTATTACGAAAGTTTGCTGTACAGTTAATTCTATATATCGCGCTAAAAGCATTACAGAAGCCTGAAATAAATTATTATTATTATCAGTGTTTTATGTAATATTTGTCCGTGGGGAATTTTCGTCAGGAGATTGGTTACAGTGATTCGATCAATACATTTACTTACTACAGTACACTCCTACTCTATTCTGGTACATAGATACAATATACTTGCGTACGTTCGAACTCGGTTAATTTGCATTTAAAGACTGGCACTAAGTACGCGTGTATTCAAGTTTTACTTGCGTACCGTATTAGGGAAAAAATTAATGTGTTGCTTTGATTAATGTTTCCTATAGCCATATCTTCTAGTTTCGTTGTTTAGTGACAGCTATAGAAAGAAAGAAAAAAAAAGGAAAAGTAGCTACAACGGAGTCGTATTTACACATAAATTGATATTATCCAATATACGTAATTTATGTTTTGTGTGAAAGATAATGCAAAAGGGACGCCCAAGGGAAGATTAAAAACCCAGCAAATCTTTCACACCTACATTAACACATTCAGCACGATGTGTTATCTAAAGTCTCGTTTTTGTTTCAATTACTTATTGCATAACGTGATGTTTCTCAGTGAAACAGTCAAGACAACAAAACTTGTTGCAATCAGAACAAAAGGTTGATATTTTCTTTGCTCTTGAATTACTTGCTTCTTTTGATTGTTCCTGTCTGTTTTTTACATAGCAGCCAGCACAGCGCCTTCGATTATCGCGGGTAGATCTTTCTCATTCCTCAAGCATGTGATTAGCAAGTTTACATTTCATCTGACCTGTGGATTATTGTCTCAGGCCAGGTTTCAGATTTTCGAATGGCATACCAACTAGTAAAGATACCACAAGGCTTCCACGAAACTTCAGACTGGTCACATCTCTTGCGGTATAGTTTTCTTTGCGTATCAAATATCAGTTCACATACCACTTTTCGATCATGAGTTGCCTAATTCGACTCAAATTATAAGTCGAATTAGGCAGCTACTTTTTTCATCGGAACTTCCCGATTCAAGGCCCATTTTTATCAAGATCATCGTCTGAAGAGCTCACTTCGCTAAGTGAACTACCAATTTATTTTGTCTCTGTTTCTTCAGACGATATGTGAATTATTTTCAACTCTCAGTTGCTTTTGTATATAAAAATACAGGAAGACAAGAACAATGAATAAAAAAAACTGCGCATTCCGTTTTCTTGTCGCGCACGTACCGTCTATATAATGTAAAAGAATGAAAAAGAGACGTCCGAAATTTTTCATTCAGTTGCGAAAAATACTTCCTTAAGTGATGATACAAAAAATGGAACGATGAATATTAATGTAGAAGACGTCGAAAGCCTCATTAAATACATTTATTAGAAGTTAACTATCTAGGAAAATGAATTTCCCCAGAAATTTAAAAAAAAAGAATCATGTTGAATGTGTTAATCAATAACACAACTGCTAGAATTATTTTTCATATTTCATGCTAGTTTAAAAAGATTATGATTCGCGAACAAGCATTCTTCAAAATAATTTGTCATTATACACTCGTACTAAGTACAAATGTACTCAGGTATATTGTATTTACGTACCACTATTTTACTGTTGAAGCTATACTGTGTAATATAGATTCCAAGTAAAACGTGCGAAAAAGACTTTGTATTTTATACAAACTGTACTAATATCTCTCTCTTTTAGACAATGCAGTAGATAATCTGAGTTTTCTTCGCAGGCACTGCTCACGACCCAAGTCTCAGTTGCTTCGACTGAGCAGAATATTAGTAACTCAAATACCAAAGCCCTAGTTTGCGTGATTCAATTTAGTTAAGAAAATGGTAGACGCGGCTAACTTCTAAGTGCTCCTCACTCCGTACTACATACCCAGCAAAAATGTGATCGAAAAGTGAAGTTGTCTTTCTACCAGTAAACGAAATTTATGTTTTTTCAAGGATTTGAATGTACAGTGGTAGAAACTGAGCGAACGAAGCATCAAAGTACAACATATCATGCGTTGAATGCACAGTGTACACCCAGCTGTGTGCGTGATAGCGAAAGAAATAGATGTACCAATGCGCATGCACAAAAAGTGTGTATTCGAGGACGCATTGTATAAGTGAGGAGGATCGAACAAACGTTTGTGAGTATCTATGCACCTTTACTCAGTGATGAGTATAATGAACATCATATTCAACCACATGAGACTCTTCGATCACGTCATCTGACGATCAGTTGTAGAGAAAGAAGAGTATTAAAAAGTCGAGTATGGCGAACATTGTGTCAAATGAACGTAAGACACTAACAATCTCTATTTAGAGCTATCCCGGAATATTGCATGTAAGAGACAATTGCTTAGCGAAAAACGTTTATCTCCGTCAGCGGTTTCGATTTGGTTCAAAATTTCGCGACACTTAAAACTAACTGAGATAGAAAATCCCTATAAGTTTCAGCTCAAATTGACTCACTATTCCTGACAAATCGACATCGTCCTGAAAGACAGTCTGTTCATTTCTCTATTTCTTTCAATACGGTCCAGCATAGTAGAACTCGACTTTTTTAGAAAACCTAAACGTTAAAGCCGCTTTTCTTTTGATCATAAATACTTTCTGGTATATCTATCCAATCAATTTCGAAATGAAAGGACTTGGACGTGTAAGACCTCAAATCGGCCCGTTTGTATTTTTCGCACCAAATCCTATCGAACTTTTATATCAATGGAAAGAGAAAGTTCAGACGCTATGAACAAGATCATTGATTTGCAGCCATCAATTGAATAATTGATCTTTAAATAGTGAGCTTGATTCTATAAAAAAAAAGTATAAAACAATAGAAGTTAAATTATGATTTTAGTAGTTCTTGAATAGGGCTGTCAAATGGGCACGGGCAGCATTTCGAGTATTTCGGCTTTTAAATTAAAATATTCGTTGAAAGATAAGATTAGATAAAACATACAACAGATATGATGGTGGTATACCAGTGTATTGGATTTCTGCCTCCTTAAATCGAATAATCAATCGATGGTACACATATAGAATTGACGGCCTATTCAAAAGCTACCAAGTTCATAATTCATGACTAAAAAATCAATGATTCTGTTTATAGCGTCTCATCTTCAAAACTCGATCGAACCCCGATGAGTTTGGTACCAGAATGTTCGTCTGAAATTGCTCTTTCCGTTGATATAAAGTTCGATAGAGTATCGTGCGAAAAATACGAACGGGCCGATTTAGGGTCTTATACGCGCCCGTCCTTTTTCTGCCGATCAAATCAATTTGTCGTTGATAGTATACTGTTCTTCACAATTATAAAGTGTTGCATACATTTAAGATTACTATGACCAGTCAGTCGTCTGCTCTTCCGCATTACGAACCTCATACAAATTTATCTATTAATAAAAAATCTGCTAGTGAATGTCGTAATTTATCAGATATTAGATATGAAATAGACACCATTGATCATTTCATTGTAAAATTACTGCACCATCGTCTCCAATATGCTTTGGAAACATTAAAATTCAAGTTAGATGGTAAACCAATACCGGACAACAAGCGTATGATTCAACAATTAAATCAAAGAAAAGAGTGGGCGAAATCATATGGGCTAGATCCAAAATATATAGAATCTTTCTTCAAAAGAATGCTTGATTGGTATATTTCACAGCAAATTACTTATTATAAAAGTCAGAATCCGGACCAAGCAAATATTGAAATTAAAGTTTGCTCATTGAATGAATTAAAAGCAATTGAATTTGGTTTGTCTTGGATTAATATTTCACAATATTGTCAACTGCTAAGCTCTGGCTACCGAAAAGCAAGAGAAATATCTAAGCCTGTTCTGGTCAGTTTTATCCAAAAGACATCCACATATTCAGACGACCATAGCTTAGACAATGTTCATCCACTTTATCTGTTTGAACGATCCCGGCGTCATTCTCTATCGCATAGCTTTGTCTTTGCTCAACCGTCACAACAATTTTCCATGTTGGCATTCGGAAGCGTTCAACAGTATGATGTCAATCAAACATATTTTTCTTTTAACAAGATGAATAAGAAAATTGCCGATTGTACCTATGAAGAGTTCTATTCAGAAGTTAAAAAAATTGTCGCCGATGGTTGGAAGCGTTTGTTAGCTGATGCAATCATTGAAAATTGTGCTCCAGAAGATTTCCCTGGCTGTGGTCCCACATTGACTGGTGGTTTATGTTATGACCATCAGAATATCTCCCGATCTGGTAAATGGTCTAACTTTGATGAGGCATCATTTATTTTACCACGAGTTCAGTTCACTGAGAAAGGTCTGAATAGATATGCTACATTCAACACCGTCATAATGCAATGCGATAAATCGGAAAATGAAATCGAATTTATCAATGCAGAAATCATTTCGTTGTTGGAATTTTGCGGCAATTTATTAAACGGCACAGAAGAATATTTAGAAAGTGGGGTTCACACTACATCGTTTAGTGGTGATAATGTTACCGAGCTCACTGAAGAATCAGTGGGACCTTTGGCGATTCGGAAGCAGACAATTCACGATAAGGCTGTGGAGATCATCAGTGGTGATTTTGGCAAAGTAGGTTTAGCACGTGAAGCTATAATCGAAACCGATCAAAAAGGTACTCGTTTTAATGTTGGTTGGTCATTAAAGCGCTTTAGCTTACTGCATCCGTCCTTCTATCTATTTGGCTTATCAAGACAAGGCAGCTGCTTTTTTGGTGTTGCACCCTCACAATTAGTGCGACTGCATGATAAACAAATCGAAGCAAAAATATGGAAAACCGAATTACTCAACTCTGATAAACAACGGCATGAACACAGTTTGGTGATCGAAATGTTACGAAGTAAGTTAGAACGAAGCACAGAAGCAAACTCATTGGTAATACCAGATAATCCGGTGGCATTGGAATATAACAATAAACAACATCTTTACACACTTGTGCAAGGCACAATTAGGAAGGAAATAACACCGTTTGACTTAGTTGAAACATTACATTCAACATCCGCTGTTGGCAGCTTTCCACAATCAGATGTATTGAAATTTATTCCTAAAGAGGAAAATTTAGACTATGGATGGTATGCTGCACCGATTGGATGGATTGATGCCAACAACAATAGCGAATTTGTTGTAGCTTCAGAATCAGCGTTGATAAACGAAGGATCAATCTCGTTCTTTGCTGGCTGTGGTTTCGTAGCTGATTCCGATTCAGAAGACAGGCCTCACGAAACTCGCTTAAACATGGAATCAATGCTATTTACGTTGAGCGAAAAGCAAACCTTGTAGATCAAAAGAGAAATTCAGCCCATTACAGCGAACGATAAAAGGACATTTAGATCGACGTCGCAAGTATTCATATATCAACGCTCAATTCAACAAAAACGTCTTTCGCGAAACGAGCAGAAATGACTATAGTTTTGTTGTGATATTCAGTTTACATTAAAGAAAAATAATAGTTTTGAAACTGACAAGTGACACTTCGTTTGGAGTATATATACCTGTGCCAAGATATCTTCCATAGAGTGTCAAATGACTGTGGACCAGATCTAATAAGAGCAGCGCGCCTTTTCCCAATATAGATGGAGAACATGACTACTATGCATCAAAGGATAGAGATTATGTACATTTCAAGATCACGAGTTGTTTCCTAAGGTTCTGATTGTTTGGGTCAGTCTCCGACTGCATCAGATGAGCTGATACAAGTATTTATTTCATATTTTTATATGACTTGATATAAGTATTATCACTGTTTCATTACTTACAATGTTCTAGTAAATTCATTTGAAGTCGAATGAATATAACAGTAGTATGTAAAATATGTACTACAAAAGAGTTTATATTCAAAGTTCTCAAAAATATCATCGACCTAACATCTACGTTTAAACAAATACCAAGAATTGTTATTCATCGAGTAGATGGAAAAACTAATCGTCAGATATATCTGTCGATAGCTCAAAGAATCCATTCAGTAAAAACAAGTACTTTTCATAAAATTACTAATTCAGTGAACATGTGAATAGAGATCCATGGTGTATTAAATAATTATCTATCAACCGATTTATTTCTATTATATGCCATCTGCTCTTTCTCATTGATGAGAATAATTAAAAATAGAAACTTACACTTTATAACTTGTTATATAAGTTTACCATTTTGAACAAATTCTCGCGACATATCTTGATGAAAAATACGCTTTCGCTCTTCTATTACTGTGGGTAGATACAAGCAAGTCAATGAAGGATATAGCTGACTTTATGTACAACTTAAAGAAAGCTAATCAGCATTTATCTGAACGGTAAGACACTCGAAACTAATATATTAAGTATGAAATCTAAAGGTAAAGATAATCTTTGTGATTTTTAACTCAACGACAATTAGCGACCGTTCATGTCTATAAAAATCAGTAAAAGTTGATTCCAAGTATAGTTGTCGAATGAGATTTTCCAGAAAAATACAATCGTTTTATCTGCAGAATTCTATCGAAACCGACTCAGGCGTCAGCGGAGCCAGTCACCAGAATGATCGACCTGGTAATCAACGACACCAATTTTGGACAAAAAAAGGCATGTGATTATTCAGAAAATCTCCGGTTGATGTTGCTACATTTACACTATGTGTATCGGAAATCATGATGCAGAAGTTCAATGCTCACATTTGATATTTTGCTGGATAATCATGCAGGTAGAAAAGGCATGAGGCGATCAAAACTTGCTTAGATAAATTGTGTTAAAATAAATACATAGATATAGACTACGGGTGGCATTTTTCATTTATTTTACCAGCACCTGACAAATGCTATTGCTGACTTATAAGGATCGCAAATCTACTTAGTTCGTAGTTACGTAGCTTACATAAAGTAAATGTGCTACCCCTACTGCAAAACATATGTCTCCAGTGGTCTACTCAAGTATTAAACAATTAGCGTCTATGACTGCTTCGCTATACAAGCGTTTTCTGCAGAAACATAGGCGGCGGAGCCATCAGGTCTGGGTAGGTTCAAATTAGGATACATTAAAGGCTTGGATAGGCTCGACTGCACGGGAAAATCAAGATCATCAGCTAACTTGCAGTTCAAAATATTTTATTTGAGGAAAATCTCTCCAAGATTTTCTCCACTTTCGAAGGATATTTCTTCTAAATTCCTTTCCTTTCAACTTGCAAGAAAGATTCTTTTTTCTCTCCTTTGTTTTACGAATTTTTAAAAGTATCTCCCATTTAAAAATATTTCATTATTTTTCGCTAGTATCTGAAAAAGGTTCTCGAAGATTTTAAAAAAAAATTTGAATTCGTATGATAGTTAAGAAATCTAAATAAAATTCTAACCTCTCTCACTCCCATCAAAGGATAGGTTTGTCTATTTTTTTTTGAAAACTTTTCACGAGCTCTAGAGCTGCTAGTTTGAAGTACGAAATGGAAGGATTAGTTAGTTGCTGTTGACAACGTAGCTGTTATTAGGAGCGAAAAAACGTCGATAACTATTCTTACCATTAGCAAAAACAGAAACTCTACCGAATGGCTTTCAGAAGTCACTATTGACATTAACTAGACAGAAATAAACGCGAGGATGTCTATAGTCATTTGGTAGAAATCAATGTTATTTTTTACGTGAAAATCAAATTAAAAGCGGCAACTTATCTGCACTTTTCATCAACATAGAACAATTGAGAGTAATGTAGACCTAACTTTTATTGTTTCTGGATATTTCTCCGATTTTCTAAACTACTCTTCCCTTGTAAGATAGATTTGCTGATCAATGCACTTGTATACTATATATGAATGTATTGGACAGAGTATTAAAAAGTACAATGGGCTTAGTCATATTCTTATGCGCTTTGATCCTTTCGAATGTTTTACAATGGGAGCTGTGTTTTTTTTCTGAATATTTTCGATTGAGTTAAATGAACTAAGCCATATAAAAGGGATAGTTTCGAAAAGAAAAAATGAACAGAACGAAAAAAAGTCCTATAGAAAGAAGAAAGTGTATGCATCCGATCACGCATTGATGATAAAGATCGCTTGTACTATCACATCGCACAAACAAACAGAACGAGCGATATAATCGACAGGTGAGTTGTGTATCGAAGGATACAAGTCATGCGCTGATAGTGAGGATAAAATACGTACAGATGGTCGGTACAAAGTGGCGATAGCTACTTCCATTTCGTTGCAGCGCAAATCACTATCGATCGATTACCGGATGAACATGATGCATACATCACAGAGGTTGGATACTTTTTTACTTAGAAATTTCAAGTACATAGTACATTTATTTGTACTTGCAAGGCGTAATTAAGTATCGATACCTAGGTACAATTTACCTGAGTATAATTGTTAGTCGAATATGATTGCTCAATAGTGGTCTTACTGTGTCTAAACATTGTTAAAACCACCGAGCACGGATACACTATTTTTCAGATCTCTAATCCTCGTAACATCTAGAACAAAGTGAAGAGATTGCTTTTGATCTGTCAGACAAATTGTTTTCGTTTCTTTTAGATTGTCGAGTACCACTAGATTTATACGTACTGTCACATTACATTACAATCTATTATGAATAACCAACATTCGAGCGATATACTATCAATAGATACATACAATATTCGTATTGGATATGGTTTCCTTCATGAGCTATCAGACTACGTTATTACTTTGTCACCAGTTCATGAGAAATATGTGTTGATTACCGATGAAAATTTATTCAGAGTTTATGGAAATACGATCGTCAACAGTTTTAAAAAGAATGCTATCGAACTACTCTGCTATGCTGTATCACCAGGTGAATGTAGCAAAAGTCGCGAGGAAAAGTCAAATATTGAGGATTTCATGCTTGCCAATAAGTGTCATATAGATACTATAATAGTAGCATTTGGAGGTGGTGTTGTAGGTGATTTAGCTGGATTTATTGCTTCAACATATATGCGAGGTATCGATTATATCCAGATTCCCACAAGCTTTTTATCGATGATTGATAGCAGTATTGGTGCCAAAACGAGCATTAACGTAGGCAAATATGGAAAGAACCTGTTAGGATCATTTTACCGCCCGAAAGCTGTTTTAATTGATACTCAACTATTAGAAACATTGTCAGCGAGAGATTTATGCAATGGAATGGCTGAAGCAATCAAGATTGCGTTGATTATCGACAAGCATTTGTTCACATTTATTGAAGCGAATATCAATCAAATTCTTGAAAAAAATACAGAGATTATGAAGAAACTTATTTATGAGTGCATAAAACTGAAGGCAAACATTGTTATTCAAGATGAAAAAGAAACGTCCGGATTACGTTCAATTTTAAATTTTGGACACAGCATTGGACATGGCATTGAAATATTATCTAATGGGAAGTTATTACATGGTGAATGCGTATCGATTGGTATGTTATTAGAGGCAGAATTATCTAGAGATAAAGGCTTTTTGATCAATTCAAATGCTGTAATAAGTCGTTTAAACAATATTTTGAAATCTTTCCGTTTACCAACAACAGTACCGTCTCATATGTCTTTTGAAGACATAATTGAAAAAATGTCAGTTGATAAGAAAAATCGTAACGGTAAGAAACAGCTTGTTATACTGACAAATATTGGCTCAGTTAGAGCTTCACCACGCTATACAACAGCCATTGACGATCAAGATCTCATTAATCTATTAGATACAAACGTGGCCTTAGTTGCAGACGCCATGAATATGAATGGAGCAACAGTAAATGTACCAGGCAGTAAAAGTATATCAAACCGAGTACTTCCACTATGTGCATTAGGTGCTGGTGAATGTCGAGTACATGGTCTACTTTATTCAGTTGATACTCAGACAATGTTGATCTGTTTACGACAATTAGGTATACACTATCACTGGGATGACAATGAGGTCGTCGTTATACATGGAGTAAGCGGCAAACTAAATCCCGCGGATACATTGACGCTATATTTAAACAATTCGGGCACATGTAGTCGATTTTTAACAACTTTATGCACTATTTTACCAGCTAAAACTGAAATAATTCTTACTGGAGACGACCGTTTAAAAGAGCGCCCAATTAAAGATCTGGTTGATGCACTAGTGCAAAATGAAAACAGCATTGACTACTTGAATGAGCATGGATGTTTACCGATAAAAATCACAAGCAATGGTGGAATTAAAGGTGGAGAGATAAGAATGAATGGGGATGTATCATCACAATACATAACGAGTCTTTTGTTAATATCACCATTTGCTTTAACGCCTATGGTCTTAAAACTTAATCAAGCTAAACAAATTGTTAGTAAACCATACATCGACATGACAATTAACCTCATGAAAACTCAGTTCGGTATTCCTATTGATGACAGTGAAATGTTCTCATACACTATACCCAACTCGGGCCCATATAAAAACCCACCAAAAATACAAATCGAAGGTGATGCCTCGTCAGCAAGCTATTTTCTAGGAATAGCTGCTGTCCATCCCGGTCTAACAGTAACCGTCGCTAATATTGGTTCTAATAGTTTGCAGGGAGACAGCCGCTTTTGCAGAATATTGGAGATGATGGGATGTCATGTTACGCAAACGGAAACAACGACAACACTAACAGGTCCAAAACAGTTGCAAGCCATTACTGAAGAGATTGATATGAATACGATGACAGACACATTCATGACATTAGCGTGTGTTGCCGTATTTGCTCGTGGTTTAACTCAAATAAGAAATATATCAAATCAACGTCTGAAAGAATGTAATAGAATCGAGGCTATTGTAGCCGAATTGCGAAAGTGTGGTATTAAAGCTTCAGAAACAGATACTGGCTTGGATATAGAAGGCAATAACAACGAAGATATAGAAAAATCCGCTTTAATCCACTCTTATGATGACCATCGCATTGCTATGTCATTTTCTATAGTGGCTAGTCGTGGTCGAAGACTTCGTATTAATGACAAACGTTGTGTCGATAAAACATATCCGGAATTTTGGTTACATCTGAATAAGGTATTTGGTCTCAAAGTTATATCACCATCATTAATCTTTTATGAAACTGTAGAAAATATCAAAAGTAAGTAATATATAACGCTATTGATGTGCATATTGAGTGTGTGATAATTTCTGACACAACAGATGAGACATAATAAGTGTATGTTTTTATCTGATTCAAAGAAATCGTACTTATACCGTATTTCCCTCGTCCTTTTATAGTTCTCGGAAAATACAGAATTACATTACAGAAAAACTTCAAGCTCTATTATTAATATCTAAGATATAGTTCGATGTCACACCAGAGGTAGGATAAATGCAGGAAGAAAATGAGACAAACGGAGGAGGAGAAAGAAAGAAAAGAAGACAAAAGCGTACAATCATAGGCTGTCACAGTGTGTTGTTCAAAAATTCCGTTGACAAACACGAACAGTAGACTACCTCAAATACGTACATAAATAATGAGACGAACAGATAGTCATGAAAGTTTATTCAAAAAGCGCTTGTTCCAAGTCCGAAACAGATACTTCTGAATCAAAGGAGAAACGGCATATGTAGTACTGTTCATATAATTAAAAAGTACGCTTTCCATTTTCTCGTATTTCGAACCCATGCTGCTACTGGAAAAAGTTCTCAGAAAATTATGTAATTAAACGGAGAACACATATGCAGTATGGAGTCGAAAAGAAATAATACCTGACGCGTAATTCTATCGAAGCTATGTGTGAAACTAGCGTTACGGTGTCCCAAAAGGAAATATACACGGATATTATCCATTGTGTTTTAACACATTTTGAGTACTGCATGATGCTTCACTACCCCTTCCTCCACTCAATTCTGGTGAGTGTTGAGGTGTTGTGGTTGCCTGTTGCGGTATGGTACACAAGTTCATGTTCTTTTGCTCAATAGGCATAAACTAACACTCTTACTTCTTTAGAATGCTCATCTATCAGAATATTTTTAATTGGCATGCCATGTTCAGGCAAATCAACGATGGCTCGATTTATTGCCAACAAATTAAAATATTTGCTCATTGACATGGATGACGAAATAATTAAGGAGATCCATGAAAGTTCTATCAAAGAATATATTGCTCAAAATGGATGGCAAATGTTTCGTTCGTTAGAATTAAGAGTATTTAATCGGGTTGTAGAAATGGCATCATTGTCTACTCAGCATGTTCTAATTTCATGTGGTGGCGGTTGTATCGAAACACCGGAAATTCGTCATAAATTATGTCAAGAATCATATGTTATCTATGTCAATCGTCACTTAGACGACATAAAAGAAGACTATTCAAAATGTAAGATAGGTGATCGACCCTATCTAGATTTAGATAAAAAATTTCAATTGCGTAAAGTGCATTATCGTGAATGTTCAAATTACGAATTTTGTCTGTTAGTAAACGACCGTGATTGGCAAACAAATGAAGTCAATCTTCTAGAGTTTATCAAAAGAATAATCGATAAAAAGCCACAATTGCCCGTGGCTGATGATAGTTTCTTCGTATGCTCCACATACAAGAATCTATTCAATGCTACCAAAGATGAATTTCAAGCTGTAATTCGTGGATGTGATGCAATCGAATTACGCATTGATCTCTTGGAATATCATGACGCTGATTTTATTGGTCAACAAATCGCGTATATACGAAAATACACGTCCTTACCTATCATCTATACAGTACGAAGTCAGATAAACTACGGCACATTCCCCAACGATCAAGCGACAATTTTTGAACTCTTAAATTACGGTACCAGATTCGGATGTGAATTCATTGATATGGAAGCAAACTGGAGCGACAAAACTAAAAGACATTGGTTGAATACGATTAAGAACAAGCATCCGTATATTATCGCTAGTTTACATCTACAATTGTCTGTATTCGATCTGAATCGAGTTATCCACCAGTGCATTAGCAGTGGTCAAGTTGACGTAGTTAAAATCGCTATAGATATCGACTATAATACGTGGCTAATCGAAGATATTCTGAATATTTTTACTCAAGCGAAAAAACTATTGAAACAATTTGGTCACCAAAAATTTATTCTAATCGCAATGGGTAATCGAGGGAAGTTGACTCGGGTACTGAATACATTTATGACACCTGTGACTCATGAGCTGTTGCCTCATTCAGCTGCCACAGGACAATTAACAGTAAAACAAATTCAAGAGGCTCGATGTACATTCGGCTTAATTGAATCGAAAAAGTTCTATCTGTTCGGATGTCCTATTCAACGCTCATTATCTCCATGTATTCATCAGACTGGTTTTGATTACTATCATTTACCCTATAAATACGAATTGTGCGAAACAAACGACTTCTCACTCGTTCAAAAGATCATGAAACAGGTGGATTTTGGTGGCGGCAGTGTATCTATTCCATTGAAACAAGATATCTATGAGTTATTGGTATCAGACACAAACAACGGAGTGAGTAACTCAGCACAAAAAATCGGTGCAGTAAATACTGTTCGTAAACTTGAAAATGGAACGTTCTATGGTGATAATACGGATTGGATAGCTATTCATAAGCTGCTCAGTGAAAAAATATTCAATAAAGGTTCAGCACTTATCGTTGGTGCTGGTGGGACCGCACGTGCGGCGTTGTATGCGCTGAGCCAAATTGAATACGTTCAGTGTATCTATGTGTACAATCCTCGCACTCCTGAGAAAGCAATTCATCTGACTGGTACATACAGCAATCCAAATATTTTACCTGTAACAAATGATGACGTTAATAAGTTGAAAAATATTTGCGCAGTAATTAATACGTTACCATCATCAGTCAACTTCACATTGGGTAGGTCATTTTTCGAGAATATCTCTGCATCAAACAATTTTCCAACACTACTGGACGTGAACTATATACCGTATCAAACAGAACTGATAAAACAAGCCCAACAATACAACTGGAGTGTTATTCATGGTATTGATATGTTAATCGAGCAAGGTTTACAACAATTTCAAATTTGGACAGGAAAAGCGGTTGCAGTCGCTCCACTGATAACAGAAACCGTACGCCAAACCTATCATAAAACTTTCGATAAGAATGAATAAATAATTTATTCACTATTGACGCCTGTTTTCTACCCTTTCAACAAATCTAAAAGAAAAATATTAATTTAAATAACAGTCTTCACAAAAAAAGCAGTTGCTCGATAACATCATAAGTAATCCTTTATTTTGGGTATATCCATAAGTTTCCTAAATCGGGTTTGAATATAAAAGAAGAAGCAACTACTTGATATCAATTCGAAAATGAATGAAAGAACTTGAGCTCTAGTTCTAGTGTGCAATATCAAGAAACGTTTTATGAAATCATCACCCAAACCGTCGGAATGAGCCAATCACGGCGCTAGTTCTCTTTGATCTATTTCAGTATGTTTAAGGCCTAAACGAGAGAGGAAGACATAACCAGCGACAAACTACTCCAATGACTATTAATAGGCCAGTATGGTTGATTCACTACAACTCTGCTATTCATACAGACTAAATATCTGAGAAAGTGATAGAACGTTCCAAAGTCTCCAATCGAAATATACGCTAAAATAAAGACGTCACTGAAAGCCTCAAATGGGGTACACTTGGTAACCCTGACTACAGGTAATGTATTTGTGATAGGATTGGTGCTGATATAGTCATCAGATCTGAGGTCTAAATTGAGTCGATTGGCAAGATACCAATCACCTGATGTAGCGCGAATATAAAGACCCGTCATCTATGCATTTCCTTGATATGCAATGGTAATCGACGTCGTCAAAGGTTAATTCAATGTATCATACCGTTCATCAGCGCGTGATTGAATTATTGGATTTTGTTGGCAATCTGTAGTTATCGTACTAGTTGAGAGTCTACTACTGCGATAAGCAGTATCCGAGCAATTTGCCAAGCAGACCGTAGAATTATAAACCGCGAATGAGCGTTTGAACAGAAACATCTGCTTCTGTGCAACAAGGTGAACTACAACCAGCCTACGCTCGATTCCAAAAGTATCTCTAATGAATAAGAAAAGTGAAAGAGAATACGGACGATCAAAGTTGAGATTCTTAAAAAGAAATAATACCACCACGAAAATGGTTTCCATTGCGTGCATATCATATATATGAGAAACAGAATAATGAAAGAAAGCCACCGAATCAGACTCATTTGATAATGGTCTAGCTGCTGTCTGTCCTTCTATGTTTGGTAAAGCTAGTCAGCAACAAAATGAGTAGAAATCAACCGCTTGTGACCTTTTCTTAAACGTAAGTTCAATTGTTTTTGAGAACTCAACACAAAAAGTATGCATTGGTGTTCGGTCATGAAACATTTCAGTGTAGGTGTAGGGCACACGGCCCGCTTTAACTTGATGATAAGTGCGAAAGAACAAGCAACATTAAGTGCCGTTTTGCCACTTCTGCATTAAATCATTGTAAATTGCTTTTGCAAAAACAAATAAACAGACCCGACATTATAAAATCATTTTTCAGATGTCAATTCACTGCGTCGTTTTTTTGTTTTGTTTAAAGAATAGCAATGCATTTTCGGTTTGGAAGCACTGTGTTTGCTTTTCAAATGAAAAAAGTTCTAAATTTATCGACGATAAATGCGTTATGCTTTTCTTCCATTTTCAATCACACATTTTTGCCATATCCCTCCACAGAAACGTTTCATTTGTTCTTTTTATAATGTTTTTGAAGAAAGAGTGAGTTTTACATACAGCCTTGCTCTTTCACATCGAAGTGAATACTCTTAAGAAGATATTCGTATGCATAAGCAAGTCACATTGAATGAGACCACCATCGTTCTATATTGGCACAATGCCGAAATAATTCTTGCGTCTTTCTATATTTCGGTAGAACCACCGATTTCTAGGTATGATCGTACATTGTGGTGCAGAAGATCATTACACAAATATTTACTTTTAGCACGAACAATATTACCTGCTGCAGAACTATTTGGAGCGATGTTGAAAACTTAAATCTGATCATCAACGACTAAATCAGTCATGACATTTCGTCAGGCTTCTCTTCTATTTTCTCGCCAAAAGGACAGAAGAAAGGAAAAAAAGAAAAACACTTTGAATAGCTCGAAGAAAAACATTCACTATTGATATAATAACAACTAGAGACAAGGAGAAGAAATATCTTATAGGCAAACAATTCACAGAATGTAATCAGCAAAATTCTGCCTTGTCAACATCGTTCTTCGTGATATAACAATGATTGTCACACTTGACATAACTGCTAAAGAGTAATTGGAACGAAGAATAGTTATCGTCATTCTACTCTCGATTTGAATATGTTATGCACTCATATAGCAGATGTGTTCACATCTTGTTTGTGTAAAACAGACGTGGGAAAATTTCATGCTAGAGGCATAAGAGCTTTACCTGTAGATTTCTCAATTTGAAATATTGCATGTCACCATATTGATGCAAGTTATGCTTGGCACACAACTGGGAAATACTTTAAAATAGAAACATTGACATTCTTTTCTTTTTTGCGTTCGGATTGAAAATTGTCAAAATTCTTCATAATATAAGTAGCAGGAAAAGAAAAGTAGTTTTCTTCACTATGAACGCGAGTTTTCATTTTCCTATTCCACAAGTAGAATAAAACTCGAGAACTATTCGAATAGATTCTTACATCATGGCTTCATCTAGTCGTACAGTCGATAAATTTGCCTGTGAAACATCGCGATATCTTCTGCCGACGTTCCGTCGTCCAGGCTATCGTGAAATAATGGACACACATGTCGAATACGATCCCGGTCATGAAGTTTTCCCCATATGGACCAAAGAAGATGGACAATACTATCGTACCATCAACACGGCACTTCTCAATGATAACTATGACGTATTAAAAAAGAATGTCAAGTTTATCAATAGCCTACGACATGCAATTCGAGATAACAATGCAAAAGAATCGGTGAAAGTCTATCGCGGTTTGTGTATACCAAGTAAACATGTTAATCAGGAATATAAAGTAGGTTTACAGTTTCTATGGCCGACATTTACTTGCACATCGAGAAATAAGGACATGGCGCATGTTTTTGGTGAGTATACATTTGAAATTGAAACGTCAAGTCAAGATTGGACTTATCGGAGTGATATTTCGAAATATTCGATGTTTCCTGAAGAGGAAGAAGTGTTATTTTATCCATATAGTGGATTTGTTGTTCAGAATGTTATACCAGATGCGAAAATCATTCAGCTGAAATGTGTCGATACATTACACGTTGAAGAAACGTCGGAAAAACTCATACCTGAAGAAGTACAAATCTTCGATTCATCAAGAAATATCTTTGTTTATTTTTACAAGAAAGCGTCCGAAGTGTACTGGTCTTACGCGAATAAGCCTGATCAGCGATTTCTCATTGCTGGTAATCAGAGCGGATACTGGGATGCACCTTATCGTTATCATCATCGGAGAGGATATTTTATACATAAAGGAATGAATCTATGGGAAGAATATCAAAATGATGAATGTTTTGCGACGTTTACTCGAATTGGTTTGGGAAATAACTAAAAGGAAAATACACGTAAATTCATTTCTTTCAAGTAACATTGTTGCTATCACATTGAGTCATTATTTTTGTTTTTATGTGATATTATGTTTTCAGAGCGGTGGCGAGGTTAGGAGACCGTATAGTATTTGTCGAAATTCTTTCCTTCTTGATGCGAAACATGTGCGTCACTCATATCCAAAATAATAAATTTTCTCCTGTTGAAAGAAATGCCGAACAGATGAATAAACAAAAAAAGTGCAAAGTTTGCTCTGTCAACATGCCATTTTTTTAAAGCAAGAGAATAGTATAATACATTAGCGATCGAGTCGGACTGTTGTCAGTGACAAACATAAAAACAAAATGATTGTTTCAATCGTGTGTCTCTTGTTGTTTTTCATCCAAACAATCAGTAGTCAAAGTAAGGGCAGGTTGAACTGAAAGTATCGATGTAAATGTGAAATCTAGATTGCTCAACTAGCAATCCATGTGGAACATATGGTTACTGTGTTGACACTAGTAGTGGTGGTATAGAATGTGTATGCAAGTTCTGGTGGAAGGGAGACTTTTGTGATCAACGTAAGTTTTCATCTGTTGTTATCTCCTGTAGAAAAGACTGAATTATCTGTAGAATCAAGTAGTGGCATTCAAGTGATTGTTCTGGGAGTGTTATCAGGTATTCTTCTCATATTTTTCTATGCTCTTTCTATAATTTGTGGATGTCGACGACGAAAACAACAACCGAAAAAGGAGAAAAAGTGAGAAATATGAAATTCTTGACAATTTCTTATATTTTTCATTCATAGAAAGGATGAAAATTTAAATTCAAAACTAAGTGATGTCGCGGTTGTCAATGTGAAACGATCGTTTCAGATATCATCATGCTTAGTGTTCATTTTCATGATAATTGTCGCAACAATTGCATTAGTTATCAAATGGTTATTATTACAGCCGATACACAATGAATTAGTACAAAAATATAACAAGAGTGAACTGTTATATTATCATCGGATATCTTTTTGTGATGTTATTGATCAAGATGGTTATGATTTGATATCTCTACCTGTGGCAGGTTTCTTTATCATAGTTTTTGTTATTTTTTCTAAGAGAACATCATGTTTACGACAAAAACTACGAGGTTTTATTGGTCCAATTATTCCCATGGACTTTTATATTCACATCAAGCGAAAACTTGCTGCAGTTATATTTGCTATTATCGCTGATGATCTTTTGAATATTGTTATTGCAGTTCTCAATGGTGAAGCATCACAAGGGGAAGGTGAACATTTTCTATGAGGAAGAAAAGCGAATATGATTTCTTTTCTGTGTTCTTTAGGAGTTATTGTTGTTTATTTGATGCGAATAGTTCAAATTTTAGTAATTGGCATCCATTATTATCCATTATTAGCTGCTGCTTATATAGATTCGATGTTGACATGGAGTTGTGCAACACTTTATGCTTGGTTATTTTTTAGTTTGACAATCATTGAACAAGGTTTATGTCAAACAAGTTTTTACACATCAGACGAATATCCAGATGATATCAATAATACAGATACTGGAATATTCTTTGATTATTATGGTACAGGTTCAAATCTGCTGATAATTGAACTTATCACAGATATTCCTCGATATTTATGTTGGGCTTATATAGTTGTGAAATTTCCAATGTTATTAATTGAGAAAATCAATCAAATGATTAAAAAACGAAAAAAAGAATCTTCTTCACATATTCATTTAACAAGAGAAGAGAAAATTCTTCTACATTCATCAGCAAGTCATTCAGTTGAAAGTTCTTATGTAAGAAATTTGTTTCGTGGAAAGAATCGATGTTTGAAGAGTCGATTATTATTTGGACGATTAATACCAACATTTATTTATCAATGGCGAGATGATTTTCGATTTTCATCACGAATATTTTGTGTTTATGCATCAGTATTTCTTCTTTTGTATTTTATTACAATTCAATCATTGATACGATTTATTCCATATTTAAATACATTTGAAAAAATTATTCAAGAATTAATGGATATTATTTCACAAATTGGCAATTCAGCAGGTATAACGAAACAATTTCCAGTTCCAAATTTGACTCGTCCATTTGTATTTGCAATCTTAACTGCATTTGTCATTATAACTCTTCAGTTATTAATTCTCTTGACAAATATTCGACGAAATTTATTTCAAATCTATCGTGGTGATGATTCAGAGATTCCTTTGAGAACTAATTCTCGATATCTTAGTTATACTTCGGGAAATTTTCATTTTGCAGGATATTTTATTGGTTATATCTTTTGGGGATATGTTCTAATTGCAATATTTGCATTAATTGTTTATATTTGTATTGCATCGTTCATTACATTCGGAAGTGTTCGATTTCTTGAAAAGATTCTTAAAGTGATCATTCCTGTGTTATTGATGATTATTTTCAAACTATATTTGAATAAATTATTGGCAAGATATGTGTTTTTACAAGATTATGGTGATGTTTTAGCGATTAATAATCGACGAGTATTGATGATTTTTTTATATTTTAACTTCTTTCTTGATTCATTTCTTGGTTTGATATCTTCAATTATGCGAATCATCTTAAGTGTAATTGCAGCTTTCTTTTACATGTGTCGTTTGGATTATTCACCATTAGGAAGAAAACTTGAAATATTAGATTCAGGATTTGCTGCTTATTGTGGTTTTATTCATATCGAAGCAGTACATCGAAATCCGATCATGTTGACAATGGTAAGTCATTTGTATGGAGAAATGAAAAGAAAACAACACTTAACAACACATAATCCAATGATGATGACTTCGATTGAAAGTAAACGTCAAAAGAATTCATCAAAAGCAATTCATCGATGGCATTTAGCAGTTCTTTTGTTACGAAATCCATCATTGGTATTCTTAAGAAAAAGTGCTCTTGTTGCAAATGAAGATAAGAAAGAAAAAGAGATGTTCGAGAAGAAACAAAGAATGTCGGTGATCGAAGAGATGACTCATCGACCTAGTTTGATTTCTGAAAGTGATTTCGAACGAATGTGGCAAAAGAAATGTTGATTGAATTGTTACATTCCATGAACATTATCAATGACATTTATTTTATCTCTCTTTGGAATCATTATTCTTTCATATTTGTATTATTATTGGTCATTAAAAGTATATTTTCATATCATTCGAATACTATAGTCATTCTCTATTATTCAGAACTTTTGAATTGATAATGTAATAAACCTGCAAGTACTGATTGAAATCCTGCATTGTAATCAGTAGTGACTTCATTCTTGATAAAGTCATCACGTCGATCTTCATAATTATCATTTTCATCAGGTCCTCCAACTAAAGCACCAATGAGAAGTTGTGGATTAGGATGAGGACTAGAATATGCATTCCAATCACATATTGTTGGCCGATCAGGACAAGAACTTCAGTAGAGAGAGAGTGTGTGAGAGAGAGAGAGAAGATAATGATCTGAGAGATACCTGGATACATGATGAGGTCGTTTGGGATAGTTCTCACCGAAACCGATGACAAATGATCGACCTGAATCACCAAGAATGTAATTGATTTGTTCAGTAACAAACTTCAAATATTGTGCTTCATTGATATTGATTTCAGCAGCCTAGGAAATTTAGTTGAGAAAATATGAAAGATATCGATTTGAATTGTTTTGATGATTACCATAAGACAAAGAAAAGCAGCGTTGCTGGCATGTCGAAGCGAACCCCATGGAGCGAGAAAGACAAGACCTTTGGGTGTTGTTGGAGCTTGATGAACTACATAATGACAGAAATGTTCAGCTTGTGTTCGATAAGTTTGTTTGTTTGTTATTTTCGCCATGAGAATCTGAAGACCAGCTGTTTTGTCATCCCAACTGAATTCTCGAGGTTGTTTAGCAAGATGAAATTCATCATAATGTTGTTCAATATCTTCTTGATAACGTTGATCATCTGTCGCACGTAGAAGCCAAGCAGCACTCCATCCCAATTCATCTCCATAACCTGACCATGAATTATAGAAATCAGTAATATCAGGTATAGAATGTGAATAGTTGCCACGGAATCGATTGGCAAAGTCATATAATTGTCGAGCATGTGTGAGAAGTAACGAATGATAATCAGGATCAACTGAACGAAAGAGAATTGAGGCAGCAGCTAATGCAGCTGCAGTTTCAGCTATGAGTTCTGAGCCAGGCTTTTCAGGTGTGAGTTTGTATGCAGGTCTTGGTTTTGTCCAATCTTCTGGTCTTGACCAATGTATATGATCATCATGTCCATCACCGACTTGTCCATAGAATTCAAATTCACTAACATGTGCCTATAGAGAAAAAGAAGAGAAAGAGATGTTGTTGAATTGTTCTGTTGTACTAACTTTGATGAAATAATCTGTTGACCATCGAATCGCTTGTCGAACATAGTCGAGTTGACCTGTTCGTCTATAAGCATCTTCATATTCAATTGCACCCCAAGTTAATATTGTTGTGAATGATGCCATAGGAAAACCAAATTTGACATGATCACCAGCATCAAAATAACCACCAGTCAAATCTTCACCATGATGTCCTTTGTCCATTAACATCGAATCTCCTCGCCATTTAATTCGATTATCTGATGGAAGTTTTCCACTTCGTTGTGCTTCGTAGAAGAGTAATGAATTGCTGAGCACAAGTGCATAGTCATACTTGCTTGTATTTGATGAAATAGTGGATATATTTGTAAGAATGAATTTGTCATTGAATGAAATAGTGAGAAGATTATTCAAATTTGCAATGGATTGAACGATAAATTTGAAATGAAGAAAGGTACCAGAGAGTAATTCGATGTTTTCTGAATGATTGTTAGTGAATGCAAAGCTTCGATTGTTGGTATTCGAATAGAGATGACCTGGCCAAGTCTAACACGTATACATATTATGAATACGATGAGAATTCGAGATAACTTACAATGATATTCACAGGTTGAGTGAATTGTAAGTGAATATTCCAACCATTGACAAAATCATTCTCAATGGGAACATTCAGTGTGGTTTTGAATCCATCTGACCATCGATGATCTATTCGAAGTTGTGCTTGACAAAGAATAGTAGTGAATGTGGCACAAACTAGAAGATATCTGAATAGATGCAACATGAATAAGGATAAGAAGAGTGATTTTGACATGATTTGTATAATGAATAGTTACATCGAAATTTTCGTTAATCCTCTTCTTTTCTGTTCTATTGAAATATGGATAAGATTGGTATAATCTGTTGACATTTGACATGTTTTGAATGATATACTTGTTGTTTCGAAAAAAAGAGAAAGAAAGAGATATAGATATTACTTGTGTGTTAATAAATGGTTTTGTGATGATGATGGAGAAAGTGTAGAAGAAAAAAGAATCACAATATATTCATTCATTCAGATGATGTATTTTACAATCATACGATTCGTGTCATTTAGAGAACTTCTTTGTCTCTCTCTTTCTTTCTTCGAAGATCCTGTAGAGATTCATCATGAAAGTAGTTACCGAAAGAAACTAAGAAACAGTTTGATAGATTTATTTTGTAAATATAGATGAGATTATCTCGAACAAAGTATATTTATATGAGAGTTCGTGAAAAATTATCGAAGACGAAATCGTTGAATTCGACGATTATTATAATCAGAAACATAGAGATAAGTTTCAGTTGGATCAAATGCAAGATCAGCTGGACCATTGAGAAGTTGAGCAGTTTTCCCCGGAATACCAGTAGCACTACCAGCAACAAGTGAACCTTGAGTATCTCCAATATTCCATTTCATAATTCGATTGTTATTATAATCAGCAACATAAAGAGTTTGACCATCACGTGTTACACAAATACCAGCAGGTGAATTCAATTGATTAAAACCTGTACCTGAACCAGTACCTCCTGCTACTGTTATTCCAGTTCCATTTCCACCAATGATAAATTTCTGAATACGATTATTTTGATAATCACTGACATAGAGTGCATTTTGATCATCATTCACATGAATAAATTTCACATATTTTAGTTTCGTACTGGTTGATCCCGAACTTAATCTTTGTCCAGCAACAACTGTACCATTTTGAGCACCAGGTGTCCATTTAACTACTGTATAACATAAAAATAGTGATACATAAATATTTCCATATTGATCGACAGCTACACCATAAGCAGTATAGAGTTCATTGGCTAAACAAGAACTTGTTGATAATCCTATTGCAGGAATACTACTATTGATTTTTCCAGATCGTTGAATAAAAACAGTACCTTCATTCACTGATCCATCAACCATATATAATGTATTTGTTTTATCGACAAATATATCCAGTGGTTGAATTAAACCATTAGAAAGAACTATTCGTCCTGTACGTGAAAATGGTGAATAACTATTGAATGTTTGACCATCACAATCAGCAACATATAATATTCCATCAATTGGAGAAATATGAATACCCCAAGGTCCTTGTAAATCTGTTGAACCAATACCAATAGTGCCATTACAAGATCCAACTATTGTTTGACCAACACCAATTGATGAAACTAATAAAGAGAATTGATGAAAGTGAAGAGAAGATGTTTTTCAGATAAATTCAACATACTTGATGAACATCGAAAAGTTCTATCACATTGTGGTTCACAAGTCAAATTAAGATCTGTTCGACAAGCTTTAACTGTTGAACAAATTTGATTTTGAAATAATTGTGCTGTACATATTGAACCATTCCAATATGTTTTTAAAGGACATTGACAAGTGTTCGTAGTTTGATCACATATAGAATATCGACTTTGAATACATTTGTCACATGATTGATTATAAATATTTCGATATATATTTGAAGAGAATCGAATACTACCAACAACAGATTGTGATTTAGATGAAATGAGAATTGAACCTGTTGTTATATCAGCATCCCACAAACGACATTGTGTTGTATTATAATCAAAATCGTATGTTCGACAATCAGAACGTTGATTACATAAAGAACTACAATATATGAGCTTTGTTGTTATTGTTGTTGTCAGAAGTGGAGGAATCGAATTATCGAAAGGAAGAAATTCCCATCCAGATTGAGTTATTTGAGATAACGATTGATCTTCTTTTGTGAATTGAATATAATTGAATAAATGAATAAAATAAAATAAACTTCTTTGTGTAACGATTGTCATTTTGATAGTTTGAGAAAACTAAAATGATTTGCTGCTCTCAACTTCATTTATGTACTTGTTTTCTCTATGTCATTATGAACGAATTCATTTTTATTTTGGAAAATAAGTTTTTTCTTTGTGAGAAAAATATCTCTCAAGAAAGTTAATTTGAAAAAGAAAAAGAAATGATTATTCAAAATACAATCATGTGGAAGATTGAGTATAGATAAATATCCTATGTAAAATTACATGAAGAATGTTGTCATGTAGACAAGTTAAAGTTAATTTTATATTGGAATATTCTTTCATTGTATTTGATAATTATATGAAATAGAAAAATACGAAGAGAAAAGTAACACGACTGCCATCTGTCGATAGATTTTGTAATGAATGTTGTATTATAGATGGTTGCTATGCAATGACAGTGCATCATATTATATACATTGTACTCCGTCCGATGTTCGTTCTGTGTCTTTTGATGACTAAGTAAACGCGCGATTTGTATTCTACAACACATAGTCTTAATTTCGTTAATCATAAGTAAATGATGTCATATTTGATAGGTAGTTATGGAATTATGACACAAAAACGATCATGTGAATGAAGAGAGAAAATAGGAAGGTAGCAATGTATAAATAGGACTGACAATCTTGCATCAAGTATACAGATTTTTTCAACGATTAAGCAATATCCTTCTTATTGTTAAATGATGGCAAACAAAGATGAAAAAGTGGAACTTGCAAAATTGGCTGAACAAGCAGAACGGTAAGATATTGATATAGATAGAAGATTGATCTATTTGAATTATATAATCTAATAAATAGATATGTTGATATGGTAAATGTTATGAAAGAAGTGGTTCAATCTAAGAATGAATTAACACTTGAAGAACGGAATTTACTTTCGATTGCATACAAAAATGTGATTGGAAGTTATCGTGAACCATATCGTATCATATCAACTATTGAAATGCGAGTTCAAGATAATGAACATGAAAAGGAAATGGTGAAAAGATATCGAAAGAAGATTGAAAATGAATTAAAAGATGTTTGTTATGAAATTCTGGTAATTAACTTAGTAATTGATCAACAGAAGAACTTTTGAATCAAATATTTATTTGTTTTAGGATCTACTTGATAAATATTTATTTCCAAATGTAACATCAAATGATGAGAAAGTATTTTATTTGAAAATGAAAGGTGATTATTATCGATATTTAGCAGAAATTGGTGTAGAAAATGAAGGAAAAAGTGAGATGATGATTTAATGAGATGAAAATTGATAAATTTGATTATAGAATGGGCAGAAGAATCCAAAAATGCTTATAAAGATGGTTATGATTTGGCTCAAAATGAAATGATTGTAACTCATCCAATTCGTCTTGGACTCGCTTTGAATTTTTCTGTTTTTTATTATGAAATTGCCAATGAATTTGATGTTGCTTGTCGTTTAGCTAAAGAAGTTTGATGATATTCGATTTGTTTAGTTAATCGAAATATTTCTCTTGTTTTGTTTAGGCATTTGATAATGCTTTATCTGAATTAGATTGTATTAATGACAAAAATGTTTATCGAGGTAAATGTGTTTATTTGAATTCTTTTGTTTTTCTTTGAATTGTTTTATTTTAGATAGTTTGATTATTATGCAATTGTTACGTGATAATCTAAAAGTGAGTTTTTCAATTTCTTTTGTCAATTATCAATTTAAACAAAATCTTCTTAATCTTTATAGATATGGTCTGAAACCGAAATGAAGATGAACAATGAAGAAGAAGAAGAAGAATCATAATTGTGTTTTTTATCCTTTTCTTTTATATAAATTTAATAATAAAATCACGTGTTCATATAATATAAGTCAATGTTGAAATAACATAGAAGGTTTTTTTGACATAAAATAAACAATTATATAAAGTTTTTATATAGAAAAGAAATTTGTTTTAGTTGATAATTGTTCCATTAGGTAATGTGACATTAATTAAAACTTTGGCTTCTTCAATTAATTGAGTGATATTTACATGAGAATGAAGAAAAGTTGAATGAATAAATGAAGCATGTATAAAAATAATCTTTTTCAATTGAGAATTTGTGAAATAACAAAATTTACAATAAATATAACTAAAATTGATATTTTCCATATAATTATTAATAAAATTAACATTTTGTAATGTATTATTAAACATATCAATATCATATAAAGTTGTATTTCGAAATATTGTATCATATAATTTATTATTTGATAGAAAACAATTTTTCATAGTTAAATAAGACAATGTATTATTTCTAAATAAAGTATAAGATGCATAAACATTTGTCCAATTGGAATTAGTAAAGTTAATTGAACCAAGTACGGCTGAATGAATAATAACATTGTTTAATGTAGTTGAAAGAAAAAGACACATATAAATCTTATAAAATGTACTAAACATATGTAAGAAGCTTAAATCAACATGAATAAATAAAGTTGAAATGAATTTACAATCTCTACAATAGAGATAACGCATATTTGTGAATGTTAAATTTGCATTTGAAAAATCAGCTGCAATGAAATTTGCACGATAAAAAGTGGCATTAATTAACGATGTAGATGAAAAATCTATTTTAGTTTCTCGATCATTATCAAAACAAATTGGTGCTCTTGAAGTGGCAAAACTAAAATCTGCAAAATCCAAATAACTGAATGAAAATACTGAACAATCCAAAAAAACAGAACGAAATGAAGCATTTGTCAATATACTTTCAGGTAACCAAAGATAATTCCAATAATTATACATTAAATCTGATTTTTCTATTGAAGAATAAAGATTTAGATTAAAAATTGTATTTGTTAAATCGACTCTTTTAAGTTGTAAAAAAGATTCATCAAACAATTGACTTTTTCTTTCCAAATTTATTAATCGAGCTTCTGAAAGTGATCGAAGAATAAGACTTTTACGAATAACATCTAATTGACTTAATGCAGTTATTGTCATAAAACGTATAACAAGTCGAACATTTGTTGCTTTATTTCCAGTTGTACCAAATTCCATAAGAATTTTTGTAAGAAAATTATGATATTCGACAAGAATTGTTTGACGTTGTTGATCAAGAGAAAGTTCACGATCTTTTTCTCGACTTTTTTCAGCAATCATAATTTCATTCAAACGATTTTCTTTTGCTGTTTCAAATTCTGCAGATCGAGAAGCATCAGCAATTTCAATATCTTTGATTCGATTACTTTCTGCTATTGATTGATTACTTTGATTTTGAACAATTGTATAAATAGCAATAATAATTGGAATACATATTGTTGAAATTAATTGAATCCATTCAAATCGACTTACACTTACTCGTTTATTCAAATCAGAAGATTTTTCCGTTTCTAATGAATTCATAATGTTTAATTGAAAGTTGATTTTATTCTCAAATATCTATTCGATACATTGTGAAAGAAATTCACATATTTTTATTAGTTGAAATACAATGATTGATCTTGTCATTTTTATTAACAGATATCATTTTTGATTTGAATAATAAATTCATATAAATCTCAACTGATAAACTTGTCTGAAGATATTTATTTCATAAAAACTTGTTCAATATGAATTTATCTTTATAATTTTTATCATTTGAATAATTTAGAAAACAATATTGATAAGACCGAAGAGATTTTATTAAACATTACATTAACATAGTTGTGATACATTTGATTGTTTTACTTTTTGAACATTTGTTAGTCGTCGGATCACATAGATATTCTTTCGAATGACATAGAAGAGATATTTTTGATTGATAATGCAATTTAACAAAACTAAGTTTGCTGATTGAATAATTTGTCAAATGTATTTGTTAATCATTTCAAATAATTATTTGAACTAAAGAAGAAATTCTGCTCATTTTTCTAATTTCAATATTCATTAAGATAAAAGTTTGATTTTTTCATTGGAAACTTCGAATGTTTCTTTAAATGAAATAATCTTTTGATTTTGATAACCAATGGATTATAATTTCAAAAGATCATTTGTTTAAAGTATAAAAAATCTTGAAATACAGTGAATATTTCGAATTTATCCAACTTGAATTGTAATCTCGTAAAATATTCGAGAAAAAACGAAAAGAAATGTTGTTTGTTTTTATTTCTGATGGAATATGTAACAAGAGAAATAATGAATATTTTGATCTATCGAATGTTTTAGATATTTGTTTATCTTTACAACAAAATTTGATGTTTTCATTTTCTTTTCAGTAAAACACGTTTCAAACGTTGTCAAATATCTCATAAATGATCAATATGGAAAGATCTGATTTGTTTTTTTTTTGTCAATAAGAAAAATGAAAATAGAAGAAATATTTAAGATTTTGAAAATATCCAAATGAACATAATTTGTTGATTATTTGTTAAAGAGAAATGTTCCTAATTTGACTTTATCAATCGATGTTTGTTGTTGATACAAAGCACAAATTTCAAATGGTTGTAACCATCGTGTCCAAACAGATATATCAGCAATTTTACCAATCCATGGATTATGATGTTCATTATTCTTTGTTCCAATATACAAAATATTTGGCAAATGAATGGTTTGTTCGTACCATTGTGAAGAATTCCAAGATTGATGATAAGGTTCTCGTATTTCTGTTCGATTTTGTATGTTAGTCATGTCTACACTGCTCACTTGTTTTCCATTGACCCAAAGATCTTGGATATTTCGATTAACTCGAGCAACAACATGATACCATCGATGAGGTTCTGTCTTTTGACGATCTTCACATCCAAATGCATATTTAGCTGATGAAATCATAATTTGATTATGAATATTTGTATTTACATGAAAACCAAGATGAAGCCAAGCATGATTAACAAGATATTGATCATTCCAACAGCCAATCGCTGTTCGCCATCCTCCTTCTTGTTGATTTCTATTCCATGCTTTTGAATCAGCCCAAAACCAAATGGAAACTGAATAAGTAGTTGTTTGATACTGAACTTTATCTTGAACAGGAAAATCAATAGAACATTGACCATCGAATACAACACATTTACCAAGAAAACAATCTTCGATTGTTGGTTGACCCATTAACATATAATTATTCGTAAGAACACCACTGGAATCGTGTCCAATATTATTAATATCATCAAACTTCCACCATCCGATGAGTTGATCTCGATTGAGACCATTTACAAAATATTTATTGAGAAACCATTCANTTGAATTCATACGACATGGTCGACTTTGATTTCGATAAAAAAATCATCATTTTCGAAGATATCGACTGCAGTGAGTGTTAAGATTTTTGTGAGAGAGCAAGTTTTTCGATCAGAGATTTATTAACAGTGTCGCAAATCCTTCAACAGCGATTGACAACGGGATCTATATGTCCAACAACGTCGGATGTTGAAGTACCATCGATCGAAAAAGATGAAATTATTTTTCATCTCGAAGACAACGATATCAAAGCGAGAAAAAAGAAAATACCCAAACAAACATTAAGAAATATGTTAGGTAAGTTGTGCAATCACAAAAATGACCGAAGTTTTGTTTCGTTGGAATTCTAGATGATACTCCAAACGCTCCGAAAGATCCGTTAACGCTGTCATTTCTTCTAAATCTGATTGACGGAATTATTGAACAACCATCGCGTATACTAATCATGACTACGAATCATCCTGAACAAATCGATCCTGCTCTTCTTCGACCAGGCCGCGTCGACATTAAACAAGAATTTCAACGATGTACGAAACCGATCGTGAAAACAATCATCGAATACTTCTTCGAGGAAGAAAACGATATTGATGTCTCTCAATTGACTGATTGTGTTCATTCGCCAGCTGAAGTCATTGCAGCATGTATGTCGTCATCAGATGGAAAAAATGCTGTGCAATTGCTTTCGGAACAAACATTACCCAATGTCATTGTCGAGGCACGAAATGTCGTCGGACCTGACAAAGAATAGTAGTGTGAGATAAAATTTCGTGATTGTGTTGACTTTCTTCATCAAATACATACATAGAATATACTATAAGCAAATGATGAAATTCTTACTGTATTCGAAGTGATGGAAAGTATAGTGAAGGCGTGCAAAGATATTATCGAATAAAAAAATACGTACAGGAAAGAAAAAAGAAATATTTCTACACGTGCGTGGAGAAAAGAAACTCGAATATATTCGAGTCATTTCGAGAAAGAATGACGAGCGAGCCGGTTCACTTCTACGGTCGGAATAAACCGTTTAATGAATTTAGTAATTTTCACGAAGCTCCCATTGAATTGGATGGATACACATGGCCAACGACTGAACATTATTTCCAAGCACAGAAGTTTGTTCACGATCAAGAACATTATCTACATGTCTTGAACTTACCCGCTCCACGTGCGGCATTTAATTACGTACGAACGTATAAATCTTTCGTTCGACCTGATTGGGCAGATGTAAAAGATGAAGTTATGCTTAAAGCTTGCATGGCTAAGTTTGGACAACATAAAGAACTGAAAGACTTATTATTGTCAACTGGTGACCGACTTTTAGTCGAACATACGGAAAATGATTCTTATTGGGGAGATGGTGGCGATGGAAGCGGAAGAAATCAATTGGGCATTACTTTAATGAAAGTTCGAGATGCTCTTCGAAAACAAGAGAATTAATTTTTCGTTTTTATTGCTTTTGTTTTTATTTCTTTACAATATAAACTAGAGCGTGTCTTTTCGTTGAAATATAGTTGTGGGAGACATCTAACTAGTGAAGGAATATGATACTAACAACGAAAACTGACAAGCTGTTATCATTTACCAATCAGAAATAAAGATCAGAAGAAACGAAAATTTGTGTAGATTGTGATATTAGGTGGCAAAGTAATTGCTGTCGGCCGTTCAGTTGCTGGTGCACTTACCGCTGTTTCTTAAGCAGAACGGATTTTCAACAGAAATTCACGAACGTGTGGCAGCTTTTGGTGACGCTGGAGTAAGTACAAACACGACTAATATGATGCTTTGTACGAAATATGATTTTTCTTATTCAGGGTTCATTCGCATTATAGCTTCCAGTGGTATTAAAGTGTTGCTGCAAATACCTGGTATGTGCATTGAATTATCTTTCCCATCGAACATCAGATGGTGCTATCATCAATGAATATTCAATTGAAGATATCTTGTTGCATTGCGGGCATCCTTTTGCTAGGTATGAAACGTACGGTTACGTTACGTTTGTTACAGGCGAACTGAATTGTCAAAGAATACATGTACACTTTAACAAACCGCTATGCGGAATAACTCATTTGGATGATCATGTCGTAGCTCAGTTTAAGGATGGTTCAGAAATTACAGGTGATTTTCTAATCGGTGCTGATGGACTTTGTTCAAGCGTTCGACAGATTCTATTTGGACTTGATCAACCTACTTACACCGGTCTTACTCAAAACCAGTGATGTCACTAATCGCGTAGATGAATCGGGTCGATACGCCATGCTTAATGTTTACGGCGATATAGGAAAACATTTTATAATCTATCCCTTTAATGCGGAACAGGTATGCTTCGCGTACACATTTCGTAAGCCGATTGCGGAAGGTGAATTCTGGCGAACGTTAACTAATGACCAGGCATTAGGTTTTATTCGAGAATGCGGCTTTACTCAATGGGCGTCACCTATTAACACATTTATTTCAAATACTTCTCGATGGATGAAAGTTGGCTTGTACGATCGGTCAGAACTATCAACATGGTATGAGCATCGTGTTGTCTTAGTGGTCGATGCCGCACATTCAACCGCGCCTCATCATATCCAAGGAACAAATCAAGTGATGGAAGATGCCTAGTATCTCGTGAAATCGTGGAAAACTATACACAACAACGCAGCCAGACGTCAAGGTGAAGCACGAGTATGCACAGAACTGGATGCATGTTAACAACGAAATGAAGTGTTACGGAAAGGTGCTAGCATCGATGTCCTTCGTTGGATTTATGACATTCAACTATAGAAGTTTGTTCCGTTTATTTCTAAAATAAAAATAAATCGTATAGATTACACAATCGAGTGTTGAGAGTTAATCTCTTGTTCGGAAATATTCGTTTATCAAGTGATACAAACTTACTCACAAATATAGGACTAGAAATAGAAAAGGAGAATCAAACAAGAGGATAGCTCGCCATCGTAGCTATTCCACATTGGTTATTTTTGTTTCGACTCATCCATACATATCCATTTTGGCCCCAAGTGGTGCCCCATGAGTTCTTCACAATATAATAAAGTTGATTATCCGTTGCATTGAAACCAACCGCTAGAGCACAATGATCAACTTGAGTTGATGAACACTTTGGTTCATCATAAACACCGGATTTGTAAAATTGAAATGACGGTTGCGATGCATCAATAGTCACTGCTATCGGGCCAATAATTGCAACAGCGTATGTCAACGCATTTTCGTCGTTGACTTTCACATCCCGAAAACCCTAGAAGAAGAAGAAGAAGAAAAACCAAATAGTTTTCTTTGACAAAAATCACGATTCATACAGTCGAATTGGCACCAATATTTGTACGATTAAATCGGCAATTACCATTGCGTGCTTCGTACGGATAACTTTCTTCTGTATCGATTCCACCATTGACTTTGATATATTGAAAAGCAAAATCATTCAATCCACCATTACAACCGGCATTTCCGAAACTGTCCGAGCAATCCATCAAGTTTTGAGCAGACAGTGATACAAGTTTTCTTGTTTGATGAAAATGTTGTCCTTCAAGCGAGCCAGTCGCTGAAAAGGCCCAACTTGAACCACATTTTCCTTGATTTTTAACTGGCGTAACCGCACCTTCATTACGCCAATCTAGAACACAATACCATTGTATCAATTTGCACATCAAGGCGGAATATAGCATAGCGATAAATCATACCAACAGCATGTGGAACATTCACATGACGTCGAGTCGGTTTCAATTCTCCAGTACTTTTCGGTATTTTCATGGGAGTTAGTTTGGTTTGAAATTCTTTATGCGTCTAATCGAATAGTGGAAACTGTAATTATGAAATCTCCAGTGAAAGTCTATACCATATCACCAAATTGATTCATTCCCAAGCGATAAGTATAGTGACCTCGGTCAGCTTTATGGTTATGTTCATAGATTTTAGCTAGATTTATTTCCCAAACATTTCGTCTGTTCGAAAAGCGAAAGTAAGAGTTGCAGGAAAGAGAAATCTTTATATTTACCGCATTACTTCTTCTTCTATCGAGTTATATTGTTTTTCATAAGTGTGCTTGAAAAGATTCCATTCATCATCAAGATATTGGTCGGGTATCGATGCACAATGAGTATTAACAAGCAAAAAACAAAGAATAATAATCGACTTCATCATAGATAGGTATTCAGTGAGTCTTTTTGTTTTGTGTTTATATATGACATCTCGCTTTTTTTCATATCATCATTACGTTCTGCAAAGATAAGAAGAGAGATTTAAATAACTGCCTTCATGTGCGTACCTTTGTCATTCATCCGATAGGCGTGTAATAAAAAGGTTCGTCAAAAATACCTGTAGATCGATATCTCGATGAGCAATAACTCAGCAAGTTTTCGTAAGGAAGTGTACACTCTTTAAAAACATAAAATATTTTTTACCACATTGCGTCAACATGTATGACGTCATCATTACCAAGAAGGTTTTTTCCAATAGATGACTCATGTATCTTATTTGATTTTCGCGTGGGAATCTGTTATACATATTCATCTACTTTACTGTCACATTTTCACTCGTATTCACTTCCTGGCATGATGCACATTGTGTGCGATCATCGTGGAAGTCATAATCGTTTTCAAATACGAAAACACCACGATATCAATTTGAGACGCAAGCAATACCAAAGAACGCAAAGAAAAACATCACGTGGCAGTCAGTCGAAAAAGACATCAATTCATTTCGATACACATATGCTGTCAGACTCAACTAATGAATCGGAATATGATGGTAATCAAATCGACCTCGAAGTTCTTGTTTTCCACTCAGTTCCCAAATCACTTAAAACCTTGTTCAATATTTTTCAAACTTCCTGCACATTTAGATCATTCTATCCAATCGAAACATTATTGTTCGTGGGTGTGCACGAAGAACATGTACCACTGATTGACATGTGTCTCGCACAGCCTGGCAGCTTTAATGTAGATACACAATTAAATGACGGTATTATCAGTCAAATGAAGGATGATCTGGTACAGAATTATCGATTTGATCAAGATACTGGAACAGCGCTATGGTTTGCATGTTACTATGGCCATTTAAATATTGTTCGTGCATTGATTGAACATGGCCATGCAGATGTTGATCTCCCTAATTGTAAATATCAATCCCCCCTTCATGCAGCTATAGCTCAACAACACATGGATATAGTCAGATACTTAGTCGAACAAGCACATGCAAATATTGACGATATTCGACATTTAATGGTTGCGCTCAAAACGGAAAATTGCGACATGGTTGATTATTTGTTAAATCAAGGATGTGATCCAAATACGCGTTTGCTCGACGAACCAGTCGATCGAACTTATTTTGCACTGCATTATGCTATTAGTCAGATCTCTTCAAATATATCAATTGTACAAACTCTCTTAGACAAAGGTGCTAATCCAACGATCCAAGATGAAAGAAATCAAACCGCTTTACACGTGGCTGTTCAATGCAGAGATGAACAAAAAGTTAAAGAGATCTTACGTCGTGAATTTCACCATAGACAAAGAGATAACAATGGTGATACGCCATTAATGTTAGCTATGACACTGGAATCTAGAAATGTGATTGACGTCTTTTACAGACTCTATCCTCGACAAGACTATATTGATGAATTGATGTTAGCAGCTTGTAAATGGGCATTTCATGAGCGATTTGCCTTTTTTGAAGATACATCCATTGCGTATATATTCTTTGAACAAGCGCTACGATTACAAGAACCGAATGTTAGTGCTATACCAGCATGTGATATTTATCTTTTTCGAACAGAATGTCAAACAATCGATGAATTAATGCTGATCCGGGACGTTCCCGACCTGATGTACATTCAAGCCTTTTTAGTTTGTGAACGGCTACTTCCACAACGCGACGAAATTCATCTTCTCATTCCGGAATTGTTCAGGCTGTATGATATTTATCATCAAGCTACGGAATATGATCGTTGCTTGTTATTGTTAATGCACATGTTTCCATTGATTTTATCATCGAGAGAAAACTCATTCCGTTTCTGGCGTACAGATTGTTTAGCACTGTTCGTGGAATTGTTGGGCACACTTATTGTAGAGGATAATATACGGCTCATTGATGAGATTGTGAAAGCGTTTGGATTCATTTTCCGTATAACAGATCGTCTTTCCGAGTTAGTTTACTCGTGTCTATATGTTGCTTATGTAAGTTGTAAATCATTCAAATAGTTATAAGAAATGTTCGTTTTGATTTAAGGCGATAGAAAACGATCAATTTAGTCTAAAGAACAAACATCAATTACTGCAATATGTAAAGGAAGCTGTGCATCGGAAATTTGAAATTGGCTGTAGAGATCTCTTCGAAAGCGTTTCGCGACAATGTGTTTTTAGGTCTGATGATCCATTTTTCCGAAGGTAGTGACTTTCATTCTATTAGTCTACGGTTGTCTAATTAAGTGTTGTTTTTCGTAAAGGATTATCCCTGTGAATGTTATTCGAATGTTGATTCATTGTGGAGCAGATGTTAATATACTAGTGTTTGGAGACGATACATCCTATCGAAGAAACAGCAGTCTATTACATCTCATTGCACACAGCGGTGATATTGATCTTGTTCAGCCCATTGTGGAATTACTCGTGGCAGCTGGTATTCACACTGATCGTCTCGATACTCACGGACACTTACCAGAACAATGTGCAACAAATACTGAAATAAGAGAGTTATTACATTCAAAACGATCGTTGTTACTCAAATGTCAATGTGCTCATTTGATTCTTGCTGAGCAGATATCATATGAGTCATATTTATCGAACAGCTTGAAGAGCTTCGTCCGTATGCATCGAATTCAGAACTAGATCGCAAGTGCCGTTTCAATTTNAGCACGAGTCCAACTTCAAATGCTCTGGAGAATGCACCATTTTGAAACAAACAATACAGAACTGAATATTTATTTTCTTGGTGGACAAATTTGTTTCATCGTTCTTCTTTCATCAACAAAGTTCTATACGATTAATCACGTTGACACATCAATTTTTGAGTAAATGCTTCCAGCAAATTGAGTAATGTTCGCCGAAATACACGCCCTCCAGTTAGCGTATAGATATAAAACGGCATTCCCGAAGCAATGTAAAGAAAGAGCAGAAACAAGTTGAAAACGAAGCTTTCAGTAGTATTTTGTAATGCTGACTTTACGCTGTTTCTGGTTATCGTTGTATAAAGTTTCGAAACAGCCATTGGCATAGTGAATATAAGAAGAACAATGACTTGAACAAAGAGCATGATCAATAAATGACGATCCATTCGTTTTTGTTGACTTTGGCTGTCACTGCCGGTCATTGCTATGTTTTGCATTACACAGCTATCCACTGTCACAGATGTCGGTTGTAAACGAGCTCGTGATTGACGCAGGTTCGATGTGATCATCAATCCAAATATAAGCATCAGAAATAATGGACATGCGATGGTGATCAAAGCAAAACATAAATCTGATATGATGCCACACATCACTGTTTTTGTGTAGCATTTTAATGGCGTATTAGTGAGATTCGCTTCGAAACAAAACAGTTGTTGTATTTGCAAAAGTGATGAGAGTATGAGGATGAGAATTGCACCACGCTGAGCTCTCTTCAATGTACTCAATCGTCGTCGATTTGTGTTGATACTTGATGAAAGCCACCGGTCAACTGTCGCAAGCATAATAAGCCAAAATCCAGCTGTCATTGAGCCAAACACAAGAAAGATGCGTAGTTTGCACAGAAACTGATTAGTATTGGTTAGATCAGCTTCCCACGTGGACAGAAATCGTGAGATGATACCGGCAAGAATACTAACTAGAAAAGCAATCGATGACATGAGAAAGAGCCATGTACATGGATTTGACCGTAGCGGTTTTTGCGCGAGTACGAGAATGTTGAAAGTATTGCCGATAACTCCGAAGAGAAAGATGAAAATGGCAAAGTAACGATTGATTTGCGCTGAAGCGTTGTTCAACAAGACGATAATGTCTGCATCTGTTGATGGCATGACTGTGCTCAATGAATAGTTTTTCAAGTGTAGAATGGGGTTAAATATATTTGGAAAGGATGAAACCTGCGTCATTCTATTTTAAATACTTCATCAGAGTTGCAATTTAACAGAGTGAAAAGATAATTAACAATAAAATTCTATTGACGTCATAAGGATTAAACAAATTCACAAGGAGGAAATACTAATGCATGGATTATTTCTATGAATGAAATTTTTTGAAGAATATTAGTAATTGTGAAGATTTTCACAAAAATAGCCTCTCCTAAGGGCGTCCAGTTACAAAGAATCATCAAACTATTCCTACATTTGTGTTATTTTCTAATGAGGTTCATGAAGAACTCTTCTTTGTCTATCATCTTAACGTAAACAGGAAACTATACTGCAAATGAACATTCATGAAAACCAACAATTGAGGATAAGAAAGACATGAAGATATCATGATTGCAGCTATTGTATGTCATTCATTTCCTGTTATTTTGACGGCAAATATGAAACGATAAGAAATAAAATTTTTTGTGTGCAAAATGTGGGTTAAGTCATGCATAATTACGATTTCAGTTTTGTGAAACAGACACAAAGTATTTCTGAACAGATTTATCTATGGGATCGCAATATCATGTGAAACATCACTTGATTTATGTCGCGGATTAACCGTATCTTTTACAAGATCTACAACAAATCTTATTTGATATTACAATGCTCAGAGGATGGAAAGCTCAATCAATGTTTCGCTCTCTTGTATTTATTGATAATATCTCAGAACATGGGTCTTGAATGAAAAATGGCCAAGTCATCAGATAAAAATTTGATAAGGCGATGTGTAGACCACTTTGCGTGTTGTTGTAACGACTCGTGTTTTGACAATCGGACAGGCATCAATAGTCACCACTTGAACCGGCTCTTCACATTCACTGACTGTATAAACACAGTGTGGAGTACGATGAAGTGGTGGCACTTGAACTTCACTATTGTCGTAATAAGATTCGAAAACAGAATTCGAATAAGCAGAGGAAGGATACGTGTTCATTTCGCTATGCCGACTTTCGGAGTCATGAGAGAACGCGCATACTTTTTCGCATATATATATATATATATATATATACCCAGGACGACTGCGCACGGAGAGGAAATAGGTATCGGCAATTTGTTTGAGAAAAACAAACAATTAACTGTACTTGAATGGTGTGACCACATATATCATATGCTAAGTAAATATGGTGACACACATTGCTATTTATTTATTTATGTATTTTCGTACACATTCTATCATGTGAAAACAGTGCGTGTAGAGAAAAATTACTCGATATGATATATAGGCATGAACAGATCGATCGATGAAAAATAAACTTGTTGTGCGTGTATATATTTATAGGAATGCAGCATGAAAAATAGTTCTCGACTGAGCCATCGGAAAACTATTGATACTTCTTCATGAAAAATCGATTATGTTTTTGTCATGCACATACATCCCGTTAATCATTGGATGAAGAAGTTTTCGTCTCTCGTTGATCACACTCTTAACTCCGTCCGATCCAAGTGATTTTTAATAATACCATGTACTAGTTGTTATAGTACCAGTGGAATTGTAGTTGATCGATACGGTCACCTGAACGTCCAGTAACATATCCCACTGTGCAGTTTGCCAGTTCTTCCGTCAGTACATGTTCCACAAGATGATCGATTGATTTACTTGTTCTTCCATGAGTGATGAAGAATCGTATATCATGAACATAGTCGCTGTTAAGTACTGCCTGAATTTTATTAATTTTATCATTTGTATCCAGACGAGATTCTTCCATTAGATCATTGTTGTGAGGATCCGTTGCGGATCAGATGAAGATGAATATACAAACGAGCATGCGGTTAAACGATCTCCCGAACGATAAATATCTATTCGACGAAGATAATTCGGATTTGGGCGTCCTTTTTTGTATAGATTACATGAAACTTGCATTTCTGCTTACTACATCAATTTCTACTTAGACTAAATCTTTGAATTCTACTGTTATTCATAGCCGCTACGGAGATATTCCCATATGTTTCAAAAGCCATCATGTGTGGACTGTTCAGCTGACTGGCCGTTGGTCCCAGTTCGCCTGAACAAGCAGCAATAGCTTTGAATCCATTTGGTGTCGAGCGAATTATTCGATGCAAACGGTTTTCGACATTAAATACATTTCTATCGGCATCCAAGGTAACACTCGTAGGTCTGTTAAGTATAAAATCTACGTCTGCGCCGAAACCTGCAATTGTCACTGCGACCTGTTGATCGATTGCAAAACGCTGTATTCGATTGTTGTTTGTGTCCGCAACAAATAGATTGAAATGATCATCTACAAAGATTCCATGAGGATGATCAAGCATATTTAATGTTGGTCCTGGACAACCAGTGCCAACTATAACACTCAGTTACGTTTCAGGCATGTCATAGACCATTTTGAAAATACGGTTTTCGTTTGTCAGAGAACAGTATAAGTTCTGATGAACTATTAATAATGAATACACGTCGAAGTTCCGTTGCGTTCAAATCCCATCTTTCGATTCGACGCTGTGAATAGCCGTTATCAACATAAATATAGTTAGTAGCGACAAAACTACTTTTTGATCGATCGAAATTTCCAACAGTAGTGCTCATTACTGTAAATAGTTGATCCAACAACACTGAATTGCCGTTAATACCGTTCTCCCAAGTAACTACATGAATACGATTTTGGCCATCAAGAGACACATCAACTGGCTGTGGACCAACTATAGTTGTATTGGCAAATGTTGTTGCTTGACTCTCCCACGATGCACAAAAGCTCAAACTAGGTCAATGTAGAGAAATACCTATTCAAATATCCAAGAAATTGTTTAGTAATATTCATGCTCTCATTCCATGATCTGTTGTATTCAACAACAAAAATTTACCCGTAGCACTATTCTTAGTCAACACCAAAAGAATGGACTAAACTATAAACATCGTTATATGAAAGCACCTCTGCTACATACTCTCTCTTCGCACACCGACTGTTCTGATGAAAAGAACATATATTAGAACTCTAACTATATTGACTATGTCTGTGTAACTTAATACTTGAACTGTATTTGCCGCGTTCTTTTGAAAATAAACTAGAGTAGAAGATCGTAGGCACGCCATAACTTCACCGTCATGATTTATATACAATTGTACGCCAATACTTGAAATGTACGTGGCTTTAGTGTTAGTTTATGAAATTCTTTGAATAAATTCAATTTGTAAACCTTTCGGTTTCATCACTTATTATATTAACAAAGGTAGTCAAAGTGTTTCACAAAATCAAACTGAATTGAATGAAAGTTAAAGTAAAGTAATATCAGGCTTCATAATAAATCACACAAGTATTTGCACAGCAAATATGACGTGCTATTTCAAACCCTAATTCTCAATGAAAACAATATTCTGGTGAATAACGATCATCGTTTGTCAGTGTGTTGATTTCTTTTGGTTTCAAGCGTCGCGAGTGAACACGAAGTTCATCGACATCTATCGAACTTCCGGGCGGGATAGATTGTCGTTAATACCGCTGTTGGATGATACCAAGCAAACTGTAGCATTGAAGCGTTTAATTGATAGCGTCTATGAATATGGATAATTATGAGTGTAAAGAAGAGCAAAACCTGATGATTGAAAAGAAGATGATGAAGAGTCATTGAAAAGAAACGAGCCTCTTCTGGTTTGTACATTATACCAGAGCCATTCAGAAGGCTTCCGTCCTGTGCACGAATTGAATCTTTATTTGAATCAGCTAATAAACTACGATTCCTCCCAGAAGTATTATCAGAATGATAGCAAACAACGAGGATTACTTCATTGAGTATAATAATTCTATTTATAACGCTATACGCTACGGAAAGCTGATCAACTAGACCATTATATCGATTGTTGATGTTTTTAATATGAAATTCATCATACTTAAGAGAGATAGTTCCATCAACGCGAATAAACATCGATAAATCGCTTTGATAGAAAACATACGTTACATATTGCTATTGAAAGTTTCACAGTTGTACTGATGCATTCGCGGACGGCCGTAAACAATTTTGAGAAAAACGTTAGTACCATCTTGATATTTATACATTTGAGCTAATACCGCAGCGTTCGAGTGTGTAAAAGGATTGGATTAAAGCCGTGCGCTGACTATAAATGATAAGGAACGGACGAGTCTAGTTGAGCAGCTGATCCTTGATCAGAATGACATGCTTTGTAATATTTCATTCTAGACAGTTTAGTTATTTATTATGTATTCAAAAAATAACGCTTACGTCGAAATCAGTGTTGGATAATAATACAGCAGGATAATCATTGTATGGTCCGGTAACATCGTCGATGGCGTTTAAATGATCGAATGTTTCTCCTTTGAAAAGCTTCTCGAGGTCTCTCTGTTTGCTGATGATCTTCGAGTGCTAGCGGACGACAGCCTTTGATTACAGAACTTTCTTTCTCTCCTGAGCGAATTTGATCTCCATCGTCACAACAGCTTATCTTTAGTTTATTTAACAATGAAGATAACAAAACAGTCATTTTTTGTTAGTTCTACGGACGTGACAATTTGAATGAATTTTCATAGGTGAAATCATCTACTGATATAACGATATTATATATATGCAAATGAGCTCCATTTTTGCTTGACTAAAGTGAGAGAATCGATTTAGAAGTGCTCGGTTTCGTTTTGCAAATACGGATTACACTCGATGTATTCAGATGCAAAATTGACATTTTTTTGTAATCCGATATTTATTTTGATATATTCTCTGCTATTAACAGTATTTTGACATCGCTTCATTTTTATAGGATTGATTGATGGATCAGAATACTCTCCGACAATACGAACATCGCGTCGGATGCGTCCTAGTCGGTGAAGCATTCTGTGATGGCTGCAATCATCGATTTGGAGAAGGTGAAATGGCATTTCGATGTTTAGAATGCAGTGGTTTCATATGTCCGGGAGCCGAGAAACGTCCTGTTCGACAGACAGAAATCACGACTACAACTCGAATACAAGACGGAGCGGCCATTCAACTAGCAACATCGGAAACGGCGTTATTTAGTGGCTATGACCTATGTTTGACTTGTGCGAAAAAAACTTCCGTTCATTCGCATCATCGTTTTACTTTAGCGGTTTATCGTAAAAAGAATTCAACGTATGTGTTCAGCTAAAAGTGTTTTTCTTTTTATTTAAAGCAATTGACTTGAACTGATTGTGTATTGACCGAATTAGGATCGATATAGATGTTGAAAACTCCTTGTTCTCAAATATAATTCATATTCGAGTCGAAGAATTTCAAATCTTCTGTTGTTACAATAACTGTAATTTCTTGTCGTTGTCTAACTGGGCGAAATACCTTTGGAAAGTTTTTAATTCACGTACCGCTCGTGTTACGCTAGCAACCAGATCACCGATGTACAATTGTATAATTTCCTTGACATAGTATGCGTCCGTATTGCTGATAGCAAAGCGAATAGTTAAACGGTCCGAGCCTCCGTGAAGTTCAGTTTTAACAGGGTTTAATGGGCCAAAACTGAATGTTGTATAAATAAGACCATAGTTGAACGGATACAGAGGATCATTGGGTATATCTAAATATCGACTCTAAAGGAAATTTGCATAACGAAAAAATGTATTTGATAGACGCTTTTTTACCCTATATTGATCGAGAAAATCACTTGAATTGCGCGGCCGCTGGTCTTGTGGTTGTAATAGAGTGAGATTTATCCAACTGAACGTGGAAATATTTGCTGTTAGCTTACTAACTGGATTGTAATACTCAAAAAGTACTGCAGCTACTGAATTGCCTGTTTCCGTGCTTCTAAAATTGCTGTTCCATACTGATCTTCCCGAGTCAGTATTAGCGGTTGTCCGTTCATCAATACGATCATTATAGGTTTACCAGTTCGAAATAGTGCGTGAAGTAACCGTTGTGGACATACAGGTAATCCAATATCTGCTCGACTAGATGCTTCTCTCTGGTCATATTTTGTGATTTGTCCGATGACTGCAATGAATACATTAGACTTCTGCGTAGCTGCAACTGTTTCATCGATTCTCTGTGTCATTGTTCGGTTGTCTAGGATGATTTGGCTCTTCTACATGCGAAATTTGGATTTCATTGCCTATAAGTTGATTAGTGCCTTCAAGAACACTAACAGATTGATTCCAGCTGCCCGTACCACTCCAGACATGAAGTAAATTTCAATGACCGTCAGCTAAGGAAGCAACCCAAGTAATTGTCAGATTTGATCTCGGAAACGATAAAATTTGTTTATCATTTTTCTATAGTACGAAAGAACGACGAGCGAAGTCTCTTGAAGGTAAATGATTTTCTTTTGTAAATATATCTATGTATGCGCACGTGCTTCATTCACATAATGAAGAAAATCATTCAGTAAATCTAATTGATATATTGCTTCAAGAATGCGGTGATACTCTTGAATAATTCTTTGATCAGTCACCTTTTCTTCTTGAAAAACACCCTCAACCATGAGCAATTAGTTCGCTAATTGCGGTAAAATTCTATTGACCACGAAGCAGATCATTTAACTGCCATTGATCTGCTGTTGATGGAGCGTCATTCATCTAATTGAAGGAAATCATCACCCTACCAGCACCCGCATCGATAGCGGCACGATGAGGAGGAAGCTAAAATTCAAACACTCGTATGCACCCCATATCGACCGAATTGTATTCTCCTCTGCTCTCGACTGCACCGTATAAACCGAAATATCTAAAACACGCCTAGACTGTGTCAACATCGCTCAAATTCTTCTCTTGATATCCACATACCATCGCAGCCACGACTTGACTGCCTAACAACGGATCTTCATCAGCACCTTCCATGATTCTTCTCCAACGTGGATCACGTGCAATATCAACAATAGGCGAAAACACCCAAATGAGAGCATCTGCAGTTGCCTCTTGGACTGCGGTACGCGCACTTTGTTCGTTCAAGGTCATATTCCATGTTGCACTCAAAGGTAGTGCAAAGGGGAACATTGCCCTGTGTTCATGAATAACATCGAAACCAAAGATAAAAGGCGCTTTTAAACGTGTTGGCGACAGCACCAACTTCACCACATGCAATTTTCTTTCTTAATTCGTCGTTGATAATTGGAACATCATCACCATCAATACCAACACTGACAAGATTTAATTGATCGATTTTTTCATCAAGTTGTCATTTCAAATAGATGTTTGTCAACAACCGATACTATACGTTCCTTCGATTGAAATTATTATCAGTTTTTGCTAAAGAAAGTTTCCAGTTGAAATCGAGCGCTTCGGATGGACTATATGATGAAGGGAAACGAATCTTCTTGTAAATTGTTCTTTAAACGAATGATGTCAGTCTTAAAAAAACTTCCCCATCCCGACTCATTCTTACATGAGCTAGATCAAAGTAACCGTGAGAGTCCGATTGATGAAGAATAGAACATTTCTATTGACAATTTTAGCTCACGTAGAGAATCTCGATAGCGGCGTTATTTATGCCGGCCTGACAATGTGTCATATAATCGACCAAACGGCCAGTAATTAACATCGAAGGGGAAACAGTAGACTCTAGGACGTTGGAATCCCTCTTGGAGCCCTTTGCATAATGGTCTAGCTGCTATCTGTCCTTCTATGTTTAGTAAAGCTAGTCAGCAACAGAATGAGTAGAAATCAACCGCTTGTGTTTATGGAATGAGCACTGATTTCAATTGTGACCTTTCCTTACACGTAAATCCAATTGGTTTTGAGAACTCAACACAAAAAAAGTATGCATAGGTGTTCGGTCATGAAACATTTCAGTGTAGCTGTAAGGATAGGGCACATGCCTCGCTTTAACTTGACGATAAGTGCGAAAGAGCAAGCAGCATTAAGTGCCGTTTTGCCACTTCTGCATTAAATCATTTGTAAATATCTTTTGCAAAAACAAATAAACGGACCCGTGACATTATAAAGCCATTTTCCATATGCCAATTCACTGCGTCGTTTTTTTTTGTCTAAACAACAGCAATATATTTTCGGTTTGGAAGCACTGTGTTTGCTTTCCAAATGAAAAACATTCTAAATCTACTGACGGTAAGTGCGTCATAATTTTCTTCCATGCGCAATCACACATTTCTCCATATTCCTTCACAGAAACTTCCCATTTGTTCTTTTTATAATGTTTTAGAATAATGAGGAAGTTTTACATACAGCCTTGCTCTTTTACACCGAAGTCAATACTCTCAAGAAGATATTCGTATGCATAAGCAAGCCATCTTGAATGAGACCGCCATCGCTCTATATTCGTACAATGCTGAAATAATTCTTGCGTCATTCTATATTTCGGTAGATTCACCGATTTCTAGGTGTGATTATACATTGTGGTGCAGAAGATCATTACACAAATATTTACTTTTAGCACGAACAATATTACCTGCTGTAGAACTACTTTGGGCGATGCTGAAAATTTAAATCTGATCATCAACGACTAAATCAGTCATGACATTTCGTTTAGCTTCTCTTCTATTTTCTCGCCAAAAGGACAGAGGAAAGGAAAAAAAGAAAAACATTCACTATTGACATAATAGCAACTAAAGACAAGGAGAAGAAATATCGTATAGGCAAACAATTCACAGAATGCAATCAGCAAAATTCTGCCTTGTCAACATCATTCTTCGTGATATAACAATGATCGTCACACTTGACATAGCTACTAAAGAGTAGTTGGAAAGAAGAATAGTTATCGTCATTCTACTCTCGATTTGAATATGTTATACACTCATATAGCACATGTGTTTACATCGTGTTTCTATAGAACAAGCGTAAGAAAATGTCATGATAGAGGCATAAGAGCCTTGCCTGTAGATGTATTTCTCAATTTAAAATATTGCATTTCACCATATTGATGCAAGTTATGCTTGACACACAGCTTGGTAATGAAGTTCGTGAAGCCTATTGGATGCTTTAAAATAAAAACATTAACATGCTTTTCTTTTTTGCGTTCGGATTGAAAATTGTCAAAATTCTTTATATATAAGTAGCAGAAAAAGAAAAGTAGTTTTCTTCACTATGAACGCGAGTTTTCATTTTCTTATTCCACAAGTAGAATAAAACTCGAGAACTATTCAAATAGATTCTTACATCATGGCTTCATCTAGTCGTACAGTTGATAAATTTGCCTGCGAAACATCGCGATATCTTTTGCCAACGTTCCGTCGTCCAGGTTATCGTGAAATAATGGACACACATGTCGAACACGATCCCGAACATGAAGTTTTTCCCATATGGACCAAAGAAGATGGACAATACTATCGTATCATCAACACGGCACTACTTAATGATAACTACGATGTATTAAAAAAGAATGTCAAGTTTATCAATAGCCTACGACGTGCAATTCGAGATAACAATGCAAAAGAATCGGTGAAAGTTTATCGCGGTTTGTGTATACCAAGTAAACATGTTAATCAGGAATATAAAGTAGGTTTACAGTTTCTATGGCCGACATTTACCTGCACATCGAGAAATAAGGACATGGCGCATGTTTTTGGTGAGTATACATTTGAAATTGAAACGTCAAGTCAAGATTGGACTTATCGGAGTGATATTTCGAAATATTCGATGTTTCCTGAAGAGGAAGAAGTGTTATTTTATCCATATAGTGGATTTGTTGTTCAGAATGTTATACCAGATGCGAAAATCATTCAGCTGAAATGTGTCGATACATTACACGTTGAAGAAACATCGGAAAAACTCATTCCTGCAGAAGTGCAAATCGTCGATTCATCAAGAAATATCTTTGTTTACTTTTACAAGAAAGCGTCCGAAGTGTACTGGTCTTATGCGAATAAGCCTGATCAACGATTTCTCATTGCTGGCAATCAGAGTGGATACTGGGATGCACCTTATCGGTACCATCATCGGAGAGGATATTTTATACACAAAGGAACGAATCTATGGGAAGAATATCAAAATGATGAATGTTTTGCGACGTTTACTCGAATTGGTTTGGGAAATAACTAAAAGAAAAATATACGTTAATTCATTTCTTTCAAGTAACACTGTTGCTATCACATGGAGTCATTATTTTTTGTTTTTATGTGATTTTATGTTTTCAAATCAGCGGCGAGGTTATGAGACCATATAGTATTTGTCGAAATTTTTTCCTTCTTGCTGCGAAGCATGTGCTTCGCTCATATCTCAAACAATAAATTTTCTCCTGTTGAAAGACATGCCGAACAGGTGAATAAACAAACAAAGTGCGAAGTTTACTCTGTCAACATACTGTTTTTTTTTAAAGCAAGAGAGTAGTATAATACATTTGCGATCGAGTCGGTCTGTTGTCAGTAACAAACATAAAAAAGAAATGGTTGTTTCGATCGTGTGTCTCTTATTGTTTTTCATCCAAACAATCAGTAGTCAAAGTAAGGACGGGATGAACTGAAAGTATCTATATAAATGTAAAATCTAGACTGTTCAACTAGCAATCCATGTGGAACATATGGTTACTGTGTTGATACTAGTGGTGGCGGAATAGAATGTGTATGCAAGTTTTGGTGGAAAGGAGACTTTTGTGATCAACGTAAGTTTTCATCTGTTGTTATCTCCTGTAGAAAAGACTGAATTATCTGTAGAATCAAGTAGTGGCATTCAAGTGATTGTTCTGGGAGTGTTATCAGGTATTCTTCTGATATTTTTCTATGCTCTTTCCATAATTTGTGGACGTCAACGACGAAAAGAACAACCGAAGAAGGAGAAAAAGTGAGAAATATGAAATACTTGGCGATTTATTATATTTTTCATTCAAAGAAAGAACCCAAAACTTAATTCAAAATTAAGTGATGTCGCGGTTGTCAATGTGAAACGATCGTTTCAGTTATCATCATGCTTAGTGTTCATTCTCATGATAATTGTCGCAACAGTTGCATTAGTTATCAAATGGTTATTATTACAACCGATACACAATAATTTAGTACAAAAATATACCAACAGTGAACTGTTATATTATCACCGAATATCTTTTTGTGATGTCATTGATCGAGATGGTTATGATTTGATATCACTACCTGTGGCGGGTTTCTTTATCATAGTTTTTGTTATTTTTTCTAAGAGAACATCATGTTTACGACAAAAACTACGAAGCTTTATTGGTCCGGTTATTCCCATGGACTTTTATATTCACGTCAAACGAAAACTTGCTGCTGTTATATTTGCTGTTATTGCTGATGATCTTTTGAGTATTGTTATTGCAGTTATCAATGGTGAAGGAACACAGGGGGAAGGTGAAGATTTTCCATGAGGAAGAAAAGCGAATATGACTTCTTTTCTGTGTTCTCTAGGGGTTATTGTTGTTTATTTGATGCGAATAGCTAACATTTTGGTAATTGGCATTCACTATTACCCGTTACTAGCTGGTGCTTATATAGATTCGATCTTGGCATGGAGTTGCGCAACACTTTATGCTTGGTTAATTTTTAGTTTGGCAATCATTGAACAAGGTTTATGTCAAACAGGTTTTTACACATCGGACGAGTATCCGGACGATGTCAATAATACAGATACTGGAATGTACTTTGATTTTTATGGTACAGGTCCAAATCTGCTGATAATTGAACTTGTCACAGATATTCCTCGATATTTATGTTGGGCTTATATAGTTGTCAAATTTCCAATGTTATTAATTGAGAAAATCTATCAAACGGCTAAAAAACGAAATAGAGAATCTTCTTCGCATATTCATTTAACTAGAGAAGAGAAAAATCTTCTACATTCATCAGCAAGTCATTCAGTTGAAAGATCTTATGTGAGAAATCTGTTTCGTGGAAAGAATCGATGTTTGCGAAGTCGATTACTTTTTGGACGATTGATGCCAACATTTATTTATCAATGGCGAGATGATTTTCGATTTTCATCACGAATATTTTGTGTTTATGCATCAATATTTCTTCTTTTGTATTTTATTACAATTCAGTCATTGATACGATTTATTCCATATTTAAATACATTTGAAAAAGTCATTGGAGAACTAATGGATACTATCGCACAAATTGGCAACTCGGGAGGTATAAACAAACAATTTCCAGTTCCAAATCTGACTCGTCCATTTGTATTTGCAATCTTAACTGCATTTGTCATTACAACTCTTCAGCTGTTGATTCTCTTGGCAAATATTCGACGAAATTTATTTCAGATTTATCGCGGTGATGATTCGGAGATTCCTTTGAGAACTAATTCTCGATATCTTAGTTATTCTTCGGGAAATTTTCATTTTGCAGGATATTTTATTGGTTATATTTTTTGGGGATATATCCTGATTGCAATATTAGCATTGATTGTTTATATTTGTATCGCATCATTCATTACATTCGGAAGTGTTCGATTTCTTGAGAAGATTCTCAAAGCGATCATTCCCGTGTTATTGATGATTATTTTCAAACTGTATTTGAATAAATTATTGGCAAGATATGTGTTTTTACAAGATCACGGTGATGTTTTAGCGATTAACAATCGACGAGTATTGATGATCTTCTTATATTTTAACTTCTTTCTCGATTCATTTCTTGGTTTGATATCTTCGATCATACGAATCATCTTAAGTGTAATTGCAGGTTTCTTTTACATGTGTCGTTTGGATTATTCACCATTGGGAAGAAAACTTGAAACATTAGATTCAGGATTTGCTGCTTATTGTGGTTTTATTCATATCGAAGCAGCACATCGAAATCCGATCATGTTGACAATGGCAAGTTATTTGTATGGAGAAATGAAAAGAAAACAACACTTAACAGATAATTCAATGATGGTGACTTCGATCGAAAGAAAACGTGAAAAGAATTCATCAAACGCAGTTCGTCGATGGCATTTAGCAGTTCTTTTATTACGAAATCCATCCTTGGTATTGTTGAGAAAAAGTGCTCTTGCTGCAAAAGAAGATAAGAAGGAGAAGGATATGTTCGAGAAGAAACAAAGAATATCAGTGATCGAAGAGATGACTCATAGACCAAGTTTGATTTCTGAAAGTGATTTCGAACGAATNGAAAGAAAACGTGAAAAGAATTCATCAAACGCAGTTCGTCGATGGCATTTAGCAGTTCTTTTATTACGAAATCCATCCTTGGTATTGTTGAGAAAAAGTGCTCTTGCTGCAAAAGAAGATAAGAAGGAGAAGGATATGTTCGAGAACAAACAAAGAATATCAGTGATCGAAGAGATGACTCATAGACCAAGTTTGATTTCTGAAAGTGATTTCGAACGAATGTGGCAAAAGAAATGTTGATCGAATGGTTACATTCCATGAAAGTTATCAATGACACTTGTTCAATCTCTCTTTGGATTCATTATTCTTTCATACTTGTATTATTATTGATCATTAAAAGTATGTTTTCATATCATTCGAATAGTATAGTCATTCTCTGTTATTCTGAACTTTTCAATTGAAAATGTAATAAACCTGCAAGTGCTGATTGAAATCCTGCATTGTAATCAGTAGTGACTTCATTCTTGACAAAATCATCACGTCTGTCTTCATAATTATCATTTTCATCAGGTCCTCCAACTAAAGCACCAATGAGAAGTTGTGGATTAGGATGAGGACTAGAATATGCATTCCAATCACATATTGTTGGTCGATCAGGACAAGAACTAGAGTAGAGAGAGAGAGAGAGAGAGAGAGAGAGAGAGAAAGGGAAGATAACGATCTGAGAGATACCTGGATACATGATGAGGTCGTTTGGGATAGTTCTCACCGAAACCGATGACAAATGATCGACCTGAATCACCAAGAATGTAGTTGATTTGTTTAGTTACAAACTTCAAATATTGTGCTTCATTGATGTCGATTTCAGCAGCCTAGGAGATTTAGTTGGGAAAATATGGAAGATATCTATTTGAGTTGTTTTGATGATTACCATAAGGCAAAGAAAAGCAGCGTTGGTGGCATGTCGAAGCGAACCCCATGGAGCGAGAAAGACAAGACCTTTGGGTGTTGTTGGAGCTTGATGAAGTACATAGTGACAGAAATGTTCAGCTTGTGTTCGATAAGTCTGTTTGTTTGTTATTTTCGCCATGAGAATCTGAAGACCAGCTGTTTTGTCATCCCAGCTAAATTGTCGAGGTTGTTTAGCAAGATGAAATTCAGCATAATGTTGTTCAATATCATCTTGATAACGTTGATCACCTGTCGCACGCAGAAGCCAAGCAGCACTCCATCCCAATTCATCTCCATAACCTGACCATGAATTATAGAAATCAGTAATATCAGGTATAGAATGGGAATAGTTGCCACGGAATCGATTGGCAAAGTCATATAATTGTCGAGCATGTGTGAGAAGTAACGAATGATAATCAGGATCAACTGAACGAAAGAGAATTGAGGCAGCAGCTAATGCAGCTGCAGTTTCAGCTATGAGTTCTGAGCCAGGCTTTTCAGGTGTGAGTTTGTATGCAGGTCGTGGTTTTGTCCAATCTTCTGGTCTTGACCAATGTATATGATCATCATGTCCATCACCGACTTGTCCATAGAATTCAAATTCACTAACATGTGCCTAGAGAGAAAAAGAAGAGAAAGAGATGTTGTGGAATTGTTCTAACTTTGATGAAATAATCTGTTGACCATCGAATCGCTTGTCGAACATAGTCGAGTTGACCTGTCCGTCTATAAGCATCTTCATATTCAATTGCACCCCAAGTTAAGATTGTTGTGAATGATGCCATAGGAAAACCAAATTTCACATGATCACCAGCATCAAAATAACCGCCAGTCAGGTCTTCACCATCATGTCCTTTATCCATTAACATCGAATCTCCTCGCCATTTGATTCGATTATCTGGTGGAAGTTTGCCACTTCGTTGTGCTTCGTAGAAGAGTAACGAATTGCTGAGCACAAGTGCATAATCATACTTGCTCGTATTTTGTGAAATAGTGGATATGTTTGTAAGGATGAATTTGTCATTGAATGAAACAGTGAGATTACCATTCTCAATGGGAACACTCAGTGTCGTTTTGAACCCACCTGACCATCGATTATCTATTCGAAGTTGCGCTTGGCAAAGAACAGTAGCGAATGTGGCACAAGCTAGAAAGTATCTGAATAGACGCAGCATGAATAAAGATAAAAAGGGTGATTTTGATGTGATTCGTATATGAATAGTCACATCGAAATTTTCGTTAATCCTCTTCTTTTCTGTTCTATTGAAATATGGATAAGATTGGCATATAATCTGTCGACATTTGACGTGTTCTGGATGCTTTACTTGTTGTTTCGAAAAGAAAGAGATATTACCTGTATGTCAATAAATGGTTTTGTGATGATGATGATGATGATGGAGAAGGTGTAGAAAAAAAGGATCAAAATATGTTCATTCATTCAGATGATACATTTTACAATCATACGATTCGCGTCACTTAGAGACTACCGAAAGAAACTAAGAAACAGTTGATATAGACAGACAATTGGGTATAGTTTGATAGGTTTATTTTGTAAATATAGATGAGATTATATCTCGAAGAAAGTATATTTATGTGAGAGTTCGTGAAAAGCTATCGAAGGCGAAATCGTTGAATTCGACGATTATTATAATCTGAAACATATAGATAAGTTTCAGTTGGATCAAGTGCTAGATCAGCTGGACCATTGAGAAGTTGAGCAGTTTCACCCGAAATGCCAGTAGCACTACCAGCAACAAGTGAACCTTGAGTATCTCCGATATTCCATTTCATAATTCGATTGTTATTATAATCAGCAACATAAAGAGTTTGACCATCACGTGTTACACAAATACCAGCAGGTGAATTCAACTGATTGAAACCTGTACCTGAACCAGCACCTCCTGCTACTGTTATTCCAGTTCGATTTCCACCAATGATAAATTTTTGAATACGATTATTTTGATAATCACTGACATAGACTGCATTTTGATCATCGTTCACATGAATAAACTTTACATATTTTAGTTTCGTACTTGATGATCCTGGACTTAGTCGTTGTCCAGCAACAACTGTGCCATTTTGAGCGCCAGGTATCCATTTAACTACCGTATAACATAAAAATAATGATACATAAATATTTCCATATTGATCTACAGCTACGCCATAAGCAGCGTAGAGTTCATTGGCTAAACAAGAACTTGTTGATAATCCTATTGCAGGAATACTACTATTGATCGTTCCAGGTCGTTGAATGAATACAGTACCTTGATTTACTGATCCATCAACCATATATAATGTATTTGTTCTATCGACAAATACATCCAGTGGTTGAATTAAACCATTGGAAAGAACTATTCGTCCTGTATGTGAAAATGGTGAATAACTATTGAATGTTTGACCATCACAATCAGCAACATATAATATTCCATCGATTGGAGAAATATAAATACCCCAAGGTCCTTGTAAATCTGTTGAACCGATACCAATAGTGCCATTACAAGACCCAACTATTGTTTGACCAACACTGATCGGTGAAACTAATGGAGAGAACTGACGAGAGTGAAGAGAAGATGTTTTTCAGATGAATTCAACATACTTGATGAACATCGAAAAGTTCTATCACATTGTGGTTCACAAGTCAAATTGAGATCTGTTCGACAAGCATTTGCTGTTGAACAAGTTTGATTTTGAAATAGTTGTGCTGTACATATTGAACCATTCCAATATGTTTTCAAAGGACATTGACAAGTGTTCGTGATTTGATCACATATAGAATATCGACTTTGAATACACTTGTCACATGATTGATTATAAATATTTCGATATATATTTGAAAAGAATCGAATACTACCTACAACAGATTGTGATCTGGATGAAATGAGAATCGAACCTGTTGTTGTATCAGCGTCCCACAAACGACATCGTGTTGTATTATGATCAAAATCGTACGTTCGACAATCAGAACGTTGATTACATAAAGAACTACAATATATGAGCTGTGCTGTTGTTGTTGTTGTTGTCAGAAGTGGAGGAATCGAATTATCGAAAGGAAGAAATTCCCAACCAGATTGAGTGATTTGAGATAACGATTGATCTTCTTTTGTGAATTGAATATAATTGAATAAATGAATAAGACAAAGTAAACTTAGTTGTGTAACGATTGTCATTTTGATTGTTTGAGAAATGAGTTTTTTTGTGTGAGAGAAATATTTCTCGTGGATGTTCATTTGAGCAAGAAGAAGAGATGACTGTTCAGAATACAATCATATGGAAGATTGAGTACGTAAATATCCTGTGTAAAATTACATGATATACATCATAATGTTGTAAAATGCATGTAGGCGAGTTGACGTTTATTTTATATTGGAATATTCTTTCATCGTATTTGATAATTATATGAAATAGAAGAAACGAAGAGAAAGTAACACGACTGCCATCTGTCGATGCATTTTTCAATGAATGCTGCATTGTAGATGGTTGCTATGCAATGTCACTGCATCACATCATACACGTTGTGCTCCGTCCGATGTTCGTTCTGTGTCTTTTGATGACTAAGTAAACGCGCGATTTGTATTCTACAAGACAGTCTTAATTTCGTTAATCATAACTAAATGATGTCATATTTGATAGGTAGTTATGGAATTGTGACGCAAAAACGATCATGTGAATGGAGAGAGAAAATAGGAAGGTAGCAATGTATAAATAGGGCAGACAATCTTTCATCGAGTATACAGATTTTTCAACGATTAAGCAATACTCTTGTTGTTGTTGTTGTTGTTGAATGATGGCGAACAAAGAGGAACAAGTGGAACTTGCAAAATTGGCTGAACAAGCAGAACGGTAAGATATTGATATAGATAGAAGATTGATATCTTTGAATTGTATGATCTAATAAATAGATATGTTGATATGGTAAATGCTATGAAAGAAGTGGTTCAATCGAAGAATGAATTAACAGTTGAAGAACGAAATTTACTTTCGATTGCATACAAAAATGTGATTGGAAGTTATCGCAAGCCATGTCGTGTCATATCAGCTATTGAAGTGCGAACTCGAGATAGTGAACATGAAAAAGAAATGGTGAAAAGATATCGAAAGAAGATGGAAAACGAATTGAAAGATGTTTGTTATGAAATTCTGGTAATTGACTTAGTTGATCAACAGAACAACTTTAGAATGAAATGTTCATCTGTTTAGGATCTACTTGATAAGCATTTACTTCCAAATGTAACATCAAATGATGAGAAAGTATTTTATCTGAAAATGAAAGGTGATTATTATCGATATTTGGCAGAAATTGGTGTGGAAAATGAACGAAAAAGTGAGATGATGATGATTTAGTGAAATGAAAATTGATAAATTTTATTAAAGAATGGGCAGAAGAATCCAAAAATGCTTATAAAGATGGTTATGATTTGGCTCAAAGTGAAATGATTGTAACTCATCCAATTCGTCTTGGACTTGCTTTGAACTTTTCTGTTTTTTATTATGAAATCGCCAATGAATCTGATGTTGCTTGTCGTTTAGCCAAACAGGTTCGATGATATTCGATTAGTTCAGTTAATAGAAATATTCGTCATGTTTTGTTTAGGCATTTGATGATGCTTTGTCTGAACTCGATTGTATTAATGACAAAAATGTTTATCGAGGTAAACGTGTTGATTTCAATTCTTTTTCTTTGAATCGTTTTGTTTTAGACAGTTCGATTGTTCTGCAATTGTTACGTGAGAATCTAAAAGTGAGTTTTTCGATTTCTTTTCTCAATTATCGATTTCAACAAAATCTTCATAGATATGGTCTGAATCCGAAGTGAATATCAACAATGAAGAAGAAGAAGAAGAATTATAATTGTGTTTTTTTCTTTTTCTTCTGCATTATTATATAAATTTAATAATCAAATCACGTCTTTATATAACATAAACCAGTTTATTAAGTTGCTGTGTGAAAATATGAATTTGTATGTAGAATAGAATTCGTTTTAGAAGATAATCGTTCCATTGGGTAATGTGACGTTAATTAAAACTTTGGTTTCTTCGATTAATTGAGTGATATTTACATGAGAATGAAGAAAACTTGAATGAATAAATGAAGCGTGTGTAAAAATAATCTTTTTCAGTTGAGTATTTGTGAAATAACAAAATTTGCAGTGAATATCACGAAAATTGATATTTTCCATATAATTATTGATAAAAGTGACATTTTGTAATGAATTATTCAACATATCAACATCGTATAAAGTTGTATTTCGAAATATTGTATCGTATAATTTACTATTTGATAGAAAACAATGTTTCATCGTTAAATAAGACAATGTATTGTTTTTAAATACAATATCAGATGCGCGAACATTTGTCCAATTGGAGTCAGTAAAGTTACCTGAAGAAAGTCTGGCTGAATGAGCAATGACATTGTTTAATGTAGTCGAGAGAAAAAGACACATATAAGTCTTATAAAATGTGCTAAACATATGTAAGAAGCTTAAATCAACATGAATAAGTAAAGTTGAAACGAATGTACAATCTCTACAGTAGAGATAACGCAGATTTGCGAATGTTAAATTTGCATTTGAAAAGTCAGCTGCAATGAAAATCGAACGATAGAAAGTGGAATTAACTAACGATGTAGATGAAAAATCTATTTTAGTTTCTCGATCATTATCGAAACAAATCGGTGTTCTTGCAGTGGCAAAACTGAAATCTGCAAAATCCAAATAACTTGATGAAAAAACTGAACAATCCAAAAAAACAGAGCGAAACGAAGCATTTGTCAATATACTTTCAGGTAACCAAAGATAAGTTCAATAATTGTACATCAAATCTGTTTTTTCTAACGAAAAATAATGATTCAAACTAAAAGTTGTATTTGTTAAATCCACTCTTTTCAGTTGTAAAAAAGATTCATCCCAAAATTGACTTTTTCTTTCCAAATTTATTAATCGAGCTTCTGAAAGTGATCGAAGAATGAGACTTTTACGAGTGGCATCCCATTGACTTAATGCAGTTATTGTCGTAATACGTATAACAAGTCGAACATTTTCTTCTTTATTTCCAGTTGTACCAAATTCCATAAGAATTTTTGTAAGAAAACTATGATATTCGACGAGAATCGTTTGACGTTGTTGATCAAGAGAAAGTTCACGATCTTTTTCTCGACTTTTTTCAGCGATCAGAATTTCATTGAAACGATTTTCTTTTGCTGTTTCGAGTTCTGCAGATCGAGAAGCATCGGCAATTTCAATATCTTTGATTCGATTACTTTCTGCTATCGATTGATCACTCTGATTTTGAACAATTGTATAAATTGTAATAACGATCGGAATACATATTGTTGAAATTAATTGAATCCATTCAAATCGACTTACACTTACTCGTTTATTCACATCAGAAGAATTCTCCGTTTGTAATGAATTCATAATGTTTGGTTGAGAGTTGATTTTATTCTCGAATGTGGGTTTGATACATTGAGAAAGAAATTCACGACAAATTCATATAAATCTCAACTGATAAACTTGTTCAATATGAATTTATCTTTACAGTTTTATCATTTGAATAATTTAGAAAACAATTTTGATAAGACCGACGAGACTTTGTTAAACATTTGATTGTTCTACTTTTTCAACATTCGTTAGTCGTCGGATCACATTGAGATTCTTTCGAATGACATGGAAGAGATATTTTTGATTGAAAATGCAGTTTGACAAAACTAAGTTTGTTTATTGAATAATTTGTCGAATGTATTTGTTAATCATTTCGAATAATTATTTGAAATAAAGAAGAAATTGTTCTCATTTTTCTCATTTCAATATTCATTAAGATAAAAGTTTGATTTTTCCATTGGAAACTTCGAGTGTTTCTTTAAGTGAAATAATCTTTTGATTTTGATAACTAATCGATTATAATTTCAAAGAATCATTTGTTTAAAGTACAAAAATCTTGAAATACAATGAACATTTCGAATTTGTCCAACTCGAATTTTGATCTCGTAAAATATTCGAAAGAAAAACGAAAAGAAATGTTGTTTGTTTTTGTTTCTGATGGAATATGTAACGAGAGAAATAACGAATACTTTGATCTATCGAATGTTTTAGATATTTGTTTATCTTTTCAACGGAATCTGATGTTTTCATTTTCTTCTCAGTAAAACACGTTTTGAATGTTGTCAACAAGAAAAATGAAAATGGAAGAAATATTTAAGATTTTGAAAATTTCCGAATGAACATAATTTGTCGATTATTTGTTAAAGACAAATGTTCCTAATTTGACTTTATCAATCGATGTTTGTTGTTGATACAAAGCACGAATTTCAAATGGTTGTAACCATCGTGTCCAAACAGATAGATCAGCAATTTGACCGATCCATGGATTATGATGTTGATTATTCTTTGTTCCAATGTACAAAATATTTGGCAAATGGATGGTTTGTTCGTGCCATTGTGAAGAATTCCAACGTTGATGATAAGGTTCTCGTATTTCTGTTCGATTCTCCATGTTAGTCATGTCTACACTGCTCACCTGTTGTCCATTGACCCAAAGATCTTGGAGATTTCGATTGACTCGAGCAACAACATGATACCATCGATGAGGCTCTGTCTTTTGTCGATGTTCACATCCAAATGCATATTTCGCTGATGAAATCATAACTTGATTATGAATATTGGTATTGACATGAAAACCAAGATGAAGCCAAGCATGATTAACACGATATTGATCATTCCAACAGCCAATCGCTGTTCGCCATCCTCCTTCTTGTTGATTTGTGTTCCATGCTTTTGAATCCGCCCAAAACCAAATGGAAACTGAATAAGTTGTCGTTTGATACTGAACTTTATCTTGAACAGGAAAATCAATAGAACATTGACCATCGAACACAGCACATTTGCCGAGAAAACAATCTTCGATTGTTGGTTGACCGATTAACGTATACTGATCAACGAGAACACCACTGGAATCGTGTCCAATATTATTAACATCATCGAACTTCCACCATCCGATGAGTTGATCTCGATTGAGACCATTTACAAAATATTTATTGAGAAACCATTCATTGTTGATGATCTGATGCCACGAACGACAAGTAGTTGAAACACGAAGAAGTAATGAAATAGGTCGAATGAATTGAAAGATTTCGGATAATAATTCATGTGGAAGATCATTGATAGAAATCTGTGAACTGCCCATATTTTATCTCAAAGATAGACAAATGTTATAAGAAGAACGTCATTTATCAAACTGTGAGCCTCTACAGAGAATTGAATTCATTTATTTAATAAGATATGTGTCGCCACATATAGAAATCAATTATAGTTTTTATTTCTCAAATTCAAATATTCATGATTTTATTTTGAATTAAATTCAATGTCAAATCTTTGAATTCGATCATTTCCCCAATCAGCAACATATAAATTTCCATCGATATCAAATGACAAACCAGTTGGATTGTAGAAATTCGTTGAACCATCTTGACCAACAACGATTTCACTTTTGTTATCACTTTCATTCCAACGCATTATTCGATTATTATTACTATCGATTACAAAGATTTGACCAAGATGAGTGACGAACAATCCAGTTGGACCATTTAATTTCTCAAAAGTATTTTCATGGTGAATTCCACCTGCAACAACAATTCCTTCTTTGGCATCTTTTTTCCATTTCATCACACGATTATTTTGTTTGTCTGAGACATAAAGTGAATTTGATTTATCAATATGAATAAAAAAAGGTGCATTCAATTGATTTAAATCATTTCCTTTTCCATTTCCACCAGCTATTAATGTTCCTTCTTTCTCTCCTATTTTCCATCGTCTTATTTCGTCCTTCTCATCATCTGCCACATAAACAAATCCATCTTTATCCATTGCTAAACCAGAACAGTCGATTTCCGACACGATAGTTTGTTGTTGTTTATTTTGAAGAAACCATTGAATGACTCGTTTATTTCCACCATCACAAATAATCAAAGAATTCTCTTGTTTATTTGTAATGACACTCATAGGACCATTCAATTGATCGTATAGATTTCCTTGACCTCTATTCCCTACGACAATTTCACCAATATCATTATTATATTTCCATTTCACAATTCGATGATTTCCCCAATCAGCACAGAAAAGATTCTTTTCATCATCAACGATAATTCCTTGTGGATATTTCAAATGTTGAAGACTATCTCCAAATCCATGACCTCCAGCAATTGTTGTTCCATTTTGTTTCCATGAACTGTTCTTTGAGAGAAGAATTTGTTGGGAAACTAAATTCAAATGAGAATATTTTGTGAGATTTTCAAATGAGTTGTTCTTATTTGTAAAATTATACTTAATATTGCTGATGTTATCATTTGAACTGTTGATTCTTCTTTTGACATTGTTGTTTGTGTTGTCATCAATGTTGTGATGTTCTTTTTCTTTGTTATTTTGACAATAATGATGGGAATGATCACGATAAGAAGAATCAAAATCATCGAAGATATGAACAAAAGAACATTTTTCTTTCGGAATCGTTCATTTCTGAAAAGAAATCAAAACGAGAATATGTTTTTCTCATTGAAACACAAACATACGGTGTTACAGATTCCACTGCATTAAGATCGATTGATGTGAACTATGGAAAATAAATGAGATCGAATGTTGATGATCTTTTTTGAAAATTTACCTTGGAAAGAGTTTTCTTGTGATTGTTCATCGCTGATATTTTTCTTCTCTTCAAGTCTGAGAAGTGTATTGAGTAAAATACTTTCTGAGAATAAAGTAAGTGAAAAACATATTTTATATAATAATGAAATATTTTCTTTTGTTATGCGCATAAAAAGAGTCTCAAATCAACAAACTCGTTTTGACCATATGGTTCTGTGAAAATAATTATTGAACATAATTGTTCTGCGATTCTTATCAATACGAAAGTCATGAAAGTAAATTTATAATGTGATAAAGGTGAGAGTGAAGATATGAATATTCTGTTATTCCAGTTGTCATTCTTAAACTACTCTTGCAGACCATAATAAGTTGATTATGTGTTATCATCATCAACCATATCTTTTGTTTCTCTATTTGAAACTATCTGATATTGAACAATATATGAAAAAGTGTGTTGACACAAACAGAAAAATCGAACTCTGATCGGATCCGTCTTTTACATTTACAATCTTTACTGTATACATACTCACACATTTTGTTGTAAGTATTCTGTTCGTCGAAAGAACGTAGTTTCTCTCAAATCGTGTTCGTTCTACTGTGATTATCAGTTCAAATCATTGTCGTTATGTAAAACAGAGCTGTAGTCAACTAACCAGACTCGAACTGATATCTTGGAATGACACTCGACCAAACATTAATGGCAAGTATTGGTGTGTCTGGCTCGATTACATGTTTCACGTGCAAAGTGTTACAATTTGAGTTGATAAAAGAACATCATATGTTAATGGACATCGATAATTGTTGTAGAAAGTGAAATTTACTATCGCTAGATTTCTGTTTTATAGAAAAGCAAAAAACTCAGAGAAGAAAAAAGTTACGAATTACATTGAATTGTGATTTGTTGTTATAAATGTAGATTATTCGTCTGATGAAGTATGTAGTGTCACATTTCGATATTGATGATGGTCATTATGCAAATAGTTTGAACGCAGTTCTACATTATCGATTTGAAATAATATGAAGGGTGATGATTGAAAAATGTCTGTTCGCTTTTCTTCAAATTTTGTTCCTTGTGTATTTTAGTAAAAGATAGACGATGTCGAGTAGTTTGAATCTGATGCTATTTCTACTGACTTCTTCAGTAATTCAGTTATAATTAAGTTTCATCTAGCATCATTTGAAGTTAAAAACAGGAGGCTCCATAGTTTTAGTTTCGGGTACAACTTTTCTGGATGAAGAACTGTTTTGTTTTTTCAAAACATACTTCACATCTATTCAAGAGTATCAATTTTTTAGATAGTTGTATTAAAATTTTACTGTGAACTTGAAGTTGGTTCTTGATGATCGAAATGCTGGTCGATGTATTTTTCTTATTCGATTATCAAAGAAGAAACGTCAGACATGGGCGATTTCGTGTTCGTAGATCAGGATTGTGTATATAAACATCAGATGTGTCAATAACATTCGGGAAATATAATGAGGTATGCAGAAAAATTCTATTTCATTTCTACGGATAAGTGGAATTGAACTCGTGTTGTTTATAGTTTGTTTCGATAATCACCTCAACAAAGGGTTGTCGATTTGAGAAATAGAATGACGAGAAATATATTTATTTGATTTGAAAGTGAATGAAAAGAAGAAGACATAAATAAAGTATTCAAACGAGCGATTATAGGCGTTAGTTTGTAAGGTCCCTAATAGTCAAAATTAATCATCAAAATTATATTTTTGGAATCAATGAAGCAATTTGATTTATAAACTGGAATAAATGTTATCCTCTTTTCAAGTGTTGGACGACATCGATGTACTCGCAGAAAAGACACGATCGCATTCTTCATCAAACATGTTTATTCTCGAAATGAATTGTAATTGAAGGGAAAAGAAGGATTACAGTTTTCGACTGAAACAAAGTAACAATAGATAAAAACAGCAGTCAATGGTGACGAAGTAGTTCAAAAGCTTCTCTAGGCTCTAAAATGTGTTGCAATCGAAGTTTGTGTCTTTGTTTGGCATTGATGTTCACTGGATTAAACGTATTGGCGAATTTGACAAATGCAGCGTACAACACTACAGCATAACCTGGTGCCAGAATCACATACGTAATAGATGTCATCAACGCTAGTGCTTGCGAACATGTCAGTTCCTATTACATTCAAATACAGAACACACTTCTACCGACAATTTTCTTGACATAAGATAACTTACCAAATCTTTTGGATACATGACAGCAACTGTCGATTCAGTTGTCGATCTTGACGTAGTCAGTCCCATTGTTGTTGGAGCTGAAAGAGAAACAAAATAGGTAAATGATTGCAACAAGTGCTTGCTCACCAGCTGTAGTTGGAGGTGAAGTAGTTGTTGCCGTTGCATTGGTTGTAATTGGAGTAGTTGTTGTTATGACAATGCCAGTCGTTGTCAACTATCGATCACTCGAAGCATACTTTAAGTGTGAACAGAAGATGACTGAACTTACGAGAGTGTTGATACTTGTTGTCGATGTTGGTTTTGTTGTCACTGTGGCAGTTGTGAAAGGTGTAGTAGTTGTTGTGGTTGTACTCGACACCGCCGGATTCCAGATGTTGAAACGCCAAAATGAAGGATCAGTAATTGGTGTGGATTCGGCATCTTCAAAGTTAGATGTGTTGTTGTCTACATATAAAGAAAAGTGAAACTTACGACAAAATTCGCTTCCACTAGCAAAACCACTGTCCATTGTGACATAATAGAACTTGCCAGGTGACCATGAGTAATTTGTAGTAATGACAATAGTATATCCTGTATAGATGATATTAGGAGCATAGCCAGCATCATACCATAGAACTGTAGCATTTGTATCAGCATCTTTGAAACGAATGATAGTTGAATTACGGGTTGGACGACCAACCAAACTTGTTGCTAGATGATCAGAAATAGAAGGGTGAGGATGAGAATGAGAAGAGCCGAAGTACCTTGTATGAGAAATAAGGACTGATTCTGAAAGACAGTACCGACTGGACTTGCTGATCCTTGCACAAGTTTAGGACGAATGAGATCTGGTGATGTGTAATCAACTAAGTATGTGATACACCACGGGTCTGACTGGAGACTGCTATTGTCGAGAGCACCAGCACAAAAGCCTTGTGGACCAGATTGTCCTACTACGGGTGTCCATGTCAATGTCATAACCCAAGTGTCTATGAAATAGTAGCTCGAAATGAAGCTTTATCGAGAAGAGTGAAGCCCTCACTAGCACTTGGATTACTGATAGCACTATGAGTCATTCCATATGGTGAACTGGTGACAAAATCGACGATGGTTTGACCTGGACAATAGGTCTGAACGATGACAGTTTCATTGAGTTGAACACCTTGAATAAGAGTCGATAATAAGAGAAAGAACGGGAAAAGAGTGATGAATGATGCTTACCATATGGCACTCCAATGCAAGCTGAAATGAATGAAGTGACATCATGGAAACATAGTTGAAATGAGAATATTTTGTGATCATACCTCGATTCGGACGAGCTCCGATGATCTGAGGACGTTGCGGACATGCACCACCAGAAGCTACATATGCATAGAATAAGAACTGGATAGGAACAGAACTCATGGGACTGGTAGCAGCAGTGTTATAATAATCTTCGATTTGCAGAGCACATGCATAATAAATATTGGCAGTTGGTAGAGTAAAAGACAGTGTGCAATTGGAGGCAGTCAACACAGTTCCAGCGGGTAGTCCGCTACAAATACATCCACACTCATCAATACGATTGTAATTGGTTCCCGAATTCGAATTCGACCATCGACATTGTAGAATATCGGTGGCATCATTATCAGCCATTTGCACGACATGAGCAACAGGTACACCTCTTTGATAGAATACGACAGGTAATGTGTTTGTGACAGGACTGGTATTGATATAGCCATCAGGTCTCAAGCCTAAATTGAGTCGATTAACAATTGACCAAGCACCTGATGGAGCACGGATATAAAGACCCGTCATCCATGCACTCGATTGGTAACCAATCGTGATGGATGT